>CAXKVX010000050.1:0-177764 GCA_964058865.1 Eleocharis quinqueflora | reverse complement strand
CACCGTCAATTGTTTAGTTTGCAAAAGCTTCAAGCAGTTTCTTACCGACTTCTCATTGACTCTTTTCGGTAATTTCCGAGAATATCACTCTCATGTATTTTTTTTTTTTTAAATTTCCTGTACAAGTGTTAGAGACCCTTTTGAACTTGCATCATCCATGCAGGATCAGCAAGGATTTTGATACTTTTGGTTGCATACAAGATGCAAAGTTCGACTGATGGAATTACACAATCATTTAGGTTTTAGATGGCTTATCTCATTTTTTGTTTACATTATAGAAGATAAAAAAAATAAAAAACAGATGTCTAGCATATATGGTGTTGAACTTTGCCTCTTTACGATAGACGCAAGTTCAATTTCGTAAGAGATTTGAAAATGATAATGTTCCGCAGATACCACATTTGATATGAACTATCGATACCGATTTTATTATGCACTTTTAGTTGAGTTATCGTGCATATTATTTGAATTATTATGCATGTTATTCCATAAATATTTCAGTACAAAAAATAACATGTATAACTATTTTATTAAAAAAAATAACATGCATAATAACTCAAATAAAATGCACGATAACTCAACTAAAGGTGCATAATAAAATCGATAATATGTATAACTATTTCATTACAAAAAATAACATGTATAATAATTCAAATAATATGCACGATAACTCAACTAAAGATACATAATAAAATCGATATTAATAATTGATATCAAATATGTCTGACCATCAGCTTCCTGTTGCAGCTGCAATACATAAAATAACTGTTATACAAATATCATTGTTGATTCGTCATCATCGGTATCAACTCCATATAAAAAATGGAAAAGAAATAGTGTGCCTCTTCTTTTGTCCATCGAGTGCCTAATCAATGCTGACATGCATCAGCCATCAGCCTGTATTTAAAGACAAAAGTCCCAAATTTGACAAACATATAATTACAAGTGAAAAAAGTAGATCATTTGATAATGTAATTTATCTTGACTATTTTGATATAATTATTAAGTTCCCTAATTGTTGTTTACTTAAAAAATCAATCATATTCGATAGTAAAAAGTTATTATATCAATTTCATCCCCTCTAAAAAAATAATACAAAATATCTTAAAAAATAAATTTTTTTGTTCTCTATTGAAATATCAATATGAAAATCGCATCGGACGATTTGAATTGACCATTTGAATTTAAATATCAATATGAAAATCATCGGACGATTTGAATTGACCATTTGAATTTTACAATTTGAATGTAAAACCAAAATTTATCTTAACTTCATGAAACATAATAGCACAACTCAATCATAAAACACAAAAATGTACCTAAGACTTGAGATAATGGTAAAATAACGTCCTACCCTGAAATTTTTCATCAACCCTAACAATTATCCTGTTTCGTCCTTGTCCTCACACCTATAAAAATTGAATGTGTTTCTTTTGGTATCCATCTGGCTAATTGCTCTCATCCAACTGTTGTTGTTTTTTTCTTTACGATACCTAAACCGAAACAAAGGCTGCTGACATCCCGCTAAAGGAGCATCAAATAAATGAAATACACAATATCTATCCATTCTCTCTTGTAATACTATTTTGCTACTACTCTCTGAGAAAAAAAGAAGCAACAGGTGCAGGGAGAAAGCTTGCAAATTTTACATTTTCTATACTGGTTTCTTTTGCATTGTCTTCTCCGACATGACTGTGATGCCATTAGAAAAAAATGCTTACATAGAGATATCGTGACTTCCGCTGCTCCATGCTCTGCTTCCATTTGAAAACCAAAACAGAAAGGGTCCAGTCTCTCTAGCTCATCTGTTCTAAATATATGGCTGATCACTTACTAGTTGATCCCGGGTTCTTGTTACAACCCCGCGTTTTCTACTCTGTATCTTGTTCACTCCATGTAGTTTTCCTCCTTGCTCTCTCTCTAGTTTGGATTTGTAATTGGTTTAAGGAGGAGCGGTCAAGGGAGAAAGTAGAGAACAACAATTTCTCGTATTACAAATTAACTTTTTGCGCATCCCTTGGTCTTGGTTTGTTCTACTTCCTCTTCATTCTTTTCAGTTATGCATGGTGTTTGGATTTTCTAACTGCATTGGATCTGTGTGTCAGAACCATTTTCTGGTTTCTATTCTCTTGCTACATGCAATTTGAATTTGGAAGATTAAGAGAAGAGAAATTTCCCGTCTTATTCAGAGTGTTGTTTGGTCTCTTCCTATTCATCTCTCTATATTCTCTTGTTCTACATCTCCTCTCATTGTTAAAAAATGCTACTGTCGCAGCACATTTGTGGGTCCTCGATTTCGGGTCAATTTTCATAGCCTTGCTGCTTAACTATGCTGGGTTTCTCGGTACACTAACCAACGTAGAACCTGAATCACTTCTTCAAGAACCACTCCTAAATGGAGCATGTAACATCAACAACACCAGTACCAGTAGTGGTTCCAATACCTCTCTGTACACCAATTCCGGATTTTTCAATTATCTCACATTCTCTTGGATCAGTCCCTTGCTATCTCTTGGTCATAGAAAAACTTTGAACCTGGAAGACATACCTGATGTTGATGAGAGAGATTCAATCAATGGCGTCTTACCCATCTTCAAAACCAAGCTAGAGTCGCAAACGGGTGCTAATGGTAGAGTTACAGCCTTTAAATTGGTAAAAGCTTTAATTTTCACATGCTTTCAGGAAATTATCTTAATTGCTATCTGTCAGATTGTTGGCAAACTCTCACCCTATGTGGGCTCATACCTGATTAAATCCTTTGTGCAGTACCTAAGTGGTACAAAACGGACTCCCAAACAAGGTTACTTCTTGGTATTTGCATTTGTCGTTGTCAACATTTCCGAATATCTCTCCATGACACATTGTGGCTTTCAATTGCGACAAGTCCAGGTACGGTTACGAGCGGCTCTTGTTGGTACCATATACCAAAAGGGGCTCACTCTGTCCAGCAGGTCGAGACAAAGCCATACAACTGGTGAGATGATAAACATAATGAATGTAGATACATATCAAGCCAGTGCCTTCACTTCGTATATGCAGACCGTCTGGTTGGTGCCCATACAAATTGGTCTCGCTTCAACCATACTGTATTCAAACCTTGGCATCGCTTCCGTATTTGGACTAATTGCTACTATTATGATCATGCTGGTTAATATACCACTTAGCAGCATGCAGAAGAAATTTCAAGAGAATATGATGGAGGCTAAAGGGATACGCATGAAGACCATGACAGAAGTGCTGCGCAACATGCGGACTCTAAAGTTCCAGGGCTGGGAAATGAGTTTTCTCCAAAAAATATTCAAATTGAGAAAAATCGAGGTGAGCTGGATAAAAAAACTTTTCTATTCGCTTGCTGGCATGATGTTTGTCTTCCGTACAACACAAACTTTTGTAGCTGTTGTCACTTTCGGGACTTGCATGCTCATGGATATACCACTTTCAACTGGTAAGGTTCTCTCAGCCTTGGCTACATTGAGGTTGTTGCAAGGGTCAATAAATAACCTTCCTGGCACCATTTCGGTGCTAATTCAGACAAAAGTTTCACTGGATAGAATAAGTTCCTATTTATGTTTAGAGGACTTGCCAAAAGATGTGGTACACAAAGCCCCAAAAGGGAGCTCTGAGGTGGCAGTTGAGATCGAGAATTGCACCTTCTCTTGGAATTTGGAGAGTGAGGTACCAACATTAAAAGATCTAAATTTTAGGGCATTACACGGCATGAGGGTTGCAGTTTGTGGTACAGTGGGGTCCGGCAAGTCGAGTTTTCTGTCATGTATACTCGGTGAAATGCCAAAAGTTTCTGGTGTGGTGAAGTTGTGTGGTTCAACTGCATACATCAGCCAGTCGCCATGGATACAAAGTGGTAAGATAGAGGATAATATTTTGTTTGGTGCAAAGATGAATAGGGATCGGTATGACAAAGTGCTTGAGGCATGTAACTTGAACAAGGACTTGGAGATTTTGCCGCATGGAGATCAGACAATTATTGGAGAGAGGGGGATTAATTTGAGTGGTGGCCAGAAGCAGAGAATCCAGATTGCTCGGGCTCTTTATCAGGATTCTGATATTTTTCTTTTTGACGATCCCTTTAGTGCTCTCGATGCACATACTGGGTCACATGTCTTTAAGGTATATTCATAAATTATTTTCGGTTTCACATTCTTTTATAACTTATTCAGAATTTTGTTCTAATGAACACTACGATTATCTTCCGCCTGCTGTTTCAAAAGATAACACTACGATAATCAGTGTTTCTAAAAACAACACTACGATAATCAGTGTATAACCAATGGTCAACTTATGTAATATGTTATTTTTTCTCAAGTTCAACCTAGTTTTTACCAGATCCATGTATATTTCAATAATTTGCTTGAAAATTTGCAGGAATGCCTGTTGGAGTTTCTAGCATCAAAAACAGTGATTTATGTCACACACCAAGTTGAATTCTTACCAGCTGCAGACCTCATCCTGGTAAGTTTTCTTTTGGAAGTTTATTCCTTAATTAGGACGTTCCTTTCATTGTGGTAACTGGTAAGTGGTAACCAACATTTCTTTTAATCAAAGGTAATGAAAGAGGGAGAAATAGCACAAGCAGGTAAATACCAAGAACTGCTTGAATATAGCAAGGAGTTCATGGAACTTGTATGTGCACACAGAAAAGCCTTGTCAGCGCTTGACTCCACTTCACTGAATGACCTTGATGCATCCAGTTCAAATAAAAAAACCGAGAAGGGCAAATTATCAGAAGATGCAAGCACCGCCATACCAAAAGGACAACTAGTACAAGAAGAAGAGAGAGAGAAAGGGAAGGCCGGATTTTGGGTCTACTGGAAGTACATGACTATGGCATATAAAGGGGCACTGGTACCATTAATCCTCCTTGCGCAAATATCTTTTCAGGTTATTCAAACAGTAAGTACTTACTGGATGGCATTGGCTGCCCCAGTCTCAGAGGATATGGCCCCACCTGTCAGTAGCATGGTGTTCATCTCTGTGTTTGTGATACTGGGACTTGGGAGCTCTCTATGCATACTACTCTGGGTTCTGCTTGTAAGCACAGCTGGCTATAAAACTGCGACAATTTTATTTGAGAAGATGCACTCAAGTTTATTTCGTGCGCCTATGTCTTTTTTTGATTCTACTCCAAGTGGTCGGATCCTCGATCGGGTAACTCATTCATTAGTTAGTTATTTTAAATATCATCTAAATAATGTAAAATAATCTTCAATGGAGGTAAGAAAAAAAAGAATCTTTATTAGCGAATTGAAAAGGATCTCTTATTGATCTTTAATAGTGGTACATTATAAGATTACTGTGGCAACATATTTTACATAAAATGAATCATTTACATATACAGGCGTCATCAGACCAGTTTACAGTCGATTTTGGCATATCACATCAGCTTGGTTCATATGCATATATAGTCATACAACTTCTTGTTACCATAGCCGTCATGTCACAAAATATATGGGAAGTGTTTGTTGTGTTTCTCCCGGTGACTGCCCTTTGTGTCTGGTACCAGGTAACATTTATTTACTTGGGGGAATTTCTACACAGTTCTTTTAGAATTTTAAAGAAAAACAATCATATTTGTTTCCTGACTATTGAAATGTGCTTGAATTTCACTACCAAAATTGTTTCCTAAATCTGATATTTCAGAACAGGTTGAGGTTTTATGATTCTTTTAGTTTGGTAGACAATTGTATACAATAATTTCCAGTTTGATTGGGGTAAAATATCTAATATAGGATTATTTATGTTTCTTTATATATGTATGAATTCTTAGGAAATCTTATATTTCTCATTCAATTAACTGTTCTAAGCAGAGATATTACATAGAAACAGCAAGGGAATTATCGAGGCTAGTAGGATTATGCAGGGCTCCAATAATACAACAATTTGCCGAGTCTCTAACAGGTTCCACCACGATTAGGAGTTTTGGCAAGGAATCAGATTTCAAAGATAGAAATGGGATAATGATGGACGATTATTCCAGGCCAAATTTGTACAATGCAGCTGCTGCGAGGTGGCTCTCATTACGGCTTGAAATACTCTCTTCGCTCATCTTTGTCATTTGTCTGGTGTTCTTGGTAACAATACCAGCTAGTCTCATTAATCCAGGCATGCATACTTGTTTAAATTATAAATTGCAATTTAGAGCCTGTTAGCATAATAAAACTGAAACTACATTTTTCACTTTAAAGAATTTTAGGACAATTATTCCTTCCTGCCGTCTGCTAAAGAGGACATTGTTGAAAAAAATGAAGAAATTGAAAAATATTAGAGTCAAGTACCCGTTTAGTATTGTGCTTCATTAGTTTCAAATTGAATATAAAAATGATCGTATATATAATTCCATAAAATTTAAATTTCAAGAAGTTCCTATTCAAATAGATAGATTTGTCTTGATACATTTTATCCGAAATCTTTTATCATATATAGGGTTTGCTGGTGTTGCTGTGCTCTATGGGCTTAGTTTGAGCGACCTACAATCAGCTGTTATCTTTTCTTTCTGCTCACTAGAAATCAGCATAATATCTGTTGAGAGGATATTGCAATATACAAATATTCGTAGTGAACCTCCTCTTTCTACCACGGAAGATTTGTCATTAGATCGTTCTTGGCCAACAGAAGGAGAAATTATGATTGAAAATCTACAAGTACACTTCTGTTCTCTTTCTATGCCTTTCCTTTATGAATCTTTTCTTTGGGTGTTTTTTGCCTGAACAACGTGAATTCATGTTCAAAGAAAAACATAGAAGAGAAACATCCCTGTGATGGGAACAATCTGATTTTGAAGACAGAATGACAACCAGTTGAAATATAATCGAAATAAATTGTACCAAAAATTAATCCTAGAATGATAAGCTAAGAATAAGATGATTTACCCTGAACAATCAGGATTTGAAATTGAATTCGGACCTTCCAAGTTTTAGACTTTCTCAGGAGCCTTCTAGCTTATTATGTAGCATAGATATGGATCATTAAGTGAGCTAATGTTAGTTTATTCCCCTGTAGTTACGATATGCACCCCAACTGCCATTTGTACTTCGAGGTCTCTCCTGCACCTTTCCTGGTGGCATGAAAACTGGCATTGTTGGGAGAACAGGAAGTGGCAAGTCAACCTTGATCCAGGCGCTCTTTCGCATAGTCGATCCCACTGTAGGTCGGATACTGATAGATAATGTAGACATCTGCACCATCGGATTGCATGATCTACGGTCGAGATTGAGTATCATTCCACAAGACCCCACCATGTTTGAAGGAACAATTAGAAACAACCTTGACCCTCTTGGGGAGTACACTGATGCTCAGATTTGGGAGGTATTTGTATTGTTTTTAATACAAAAATGCCCACGTTTCTGGAAGATAAACTAGGGAGATATAACAGTAATACCAGTATTCTAGTCTTTCTCGTATCTGTTCCCAAACAAAATCCATATATTTATATATATACTTTTAAATTTCTAAAAAGCAAAGATGGGAACTTTTGCAATTTGAACATTTACTTGATTCTTTTTGTCTAGGCACTTGATTGTTGCCAGCTTGGAGATGAAGTTAGGAAGAAAGAACAGAAGCTTGACTCGCTAGGTCTAAAATTAGTTATATATTTGTTTTTGTCAATATATTGTTTTTATAAATAAGCAGTACTTTATCATAATGAAACTTCTATCAGGAATTTCCTATATTTGTAACCAACCAAACAATCACCGGCTCCTTGAAATAACAGAATTATTGAGGCCACAAAGCCTGGTAAAAAGGTACCATTATGGTGTCCAATTAACAAAATCTAAAATTCCAAAACCAATATTTAATGGCAGAAACCCAGATCCAAGTCAGCATATCTTAGTTACTGCTTACCTTATAGTTTTAATTTGCTAACCTCGAATTGCAGTGACTGAGAACGGAGAGAACTGGAGCATGGGTCAGCGCCAGCTGGTTTGCTTGGGGCGCGTGATTCTGAAAAAGAGAAAAATTTTGGTTCTTGATGAAGCAACAGCTTCCGTTGACACAGAAACAGATAGTTTGATTCAGAAGACCTTGAGGCAGCATTTTTCAGATTCAACTGTGATAACAATTGCACATCGAATCACCTCAGTGCTTGATAGTGACAATATTTTACTTCTTGACAATGGTTAGTGTTTTATCATGGCATTTTGGGTAATCAGTTGAACTGAATACCTTTATATGTTTACTTAAACATAGTTTTTATTTTACATTTTCAGCTAGAGATGATTGTTTTAAAATAACTTCAATTAAACTAAGCATATATATATATATATATATATATATATATATATATATGTATATATATATATTTAAATTAATTTTATTTTTAATTTGAATAGGTATTGCTGTTGAAAATGATACACCATCGAAGTTGTTGGAAGATAAGTCGTCATTGTTTTCACAGCTTGTGTTAGAATATATGGCAAGATCAGCATAGCTGGCACCAATTCAAATTAACTGAGCATGAGTGGATTAGACTATAGGATTATAGCTGATGCATATGAACCCGATATTTAGAAGTTTTGCAGTTGTAGACTGTATGTTATTGTCAGGTGATGTATTTATAGTTGTATTTGTAAGTGTAAGAATCAAATCATGTACCTTCACATCAAGCTCTATGAAGTGTAAGAATTTGTAAGTCGCACAAAGCAAAAAAGAAAAGTTAAGAATTTGGGTAGAACAATATTAATTGTATCCATATGACCAAAAGAAAAAAAAAAAGAAAAAGAAAAATTACACCATATAACTATCCAATTACAGAATTCTAGAAAAATAAGATATTTCATACTAGAAAATTGTGCATCCCCCTTTGCTATAGACCCCTTCTGCGGTTCTGCCCTATATCTTCAGCACTTGAGGCTCAACACTTAAATAAGGAGACAGAGAACGAGAAAATAAATTTGAAAATCTCTCTTTCTAAAAGTAGCTCCTAGTGAAACTTGAATCTCAGACTTCTTTCATGGAGGTCTTGTGCATCACCACTACACTAGATAGGTTTTGGCGAGCAACAGCTTTAGTTGACACAGAAACAGATAACTTTATTCAAAAGACCTTGAGGCAGCATTCTTCAGGTTCAACCGTGATAATGATTGCACATCGAATCACCTCAGTGGTTGATAGGGACATGATCTTACTTCTTGGCAATGGTTAGTGTTCTCTCATGTTGTTTTTGGTTATCCGTTGAACTGAGTATCTTTATACGATTTACTCAAACATTGTTTTATTTTATTTTCTGAGCAAGAGATGCTTGTCGAAAAATAACTTATATATACTAAGCAATTTCGGTTTACTGTTTCAGGTCTTGCTGTTGAAAATGATACACCATGCATGAAAGTTGTTGGATGATAAGTCGTCACTGTTTTCACAGCTTGTGTTAGAATATATGACAAGATCAGCGTAGCTAGCTTGTACCAACTATAGAATTATAGTTGAAAGTTGAAACGGGTTGGGAGTGAGTAACTCGTGAGTGCACCATTTGATTGTGCACTCATGGTTTGGACCATTGAATCAATGAACTACACTCTCTTTTCGTTTAATAATTTATTATTTTTCTCTATCCAAATAATTTAAGAAGAGAGAAAGAGTATAATCCATTGATTCAATGGTCCAAATCATGAGTGCATAATCAAATGGTGCACTCACGAGTATACCTACTCCCAACCCGTTGTTGTGTTACATTATGGCACATTATGATTATTTATGTAGACTACTAGACTTTAACGCTTTAATGAAGGCTCGACACTGAGTCTCTTTACATATGTAAAGAATCAGAAAGAGAGACAGAATTTTGAGAAATTGAATTCTTATTTCATATCATCAATCTTACATTCAGCAGCCTACACTATTTATAACAGAAAACAGAAACTGTAAAAGTTACACTTTTAGTCCCTATAACTTGTCAAAATTCTAAACTGATCCTAACTAACTTCTAACAGCCTTGTTGTTTGGTCTGTCCATTTGAGTCAGATTCTATCATCTCCAGTTGATAGGTGCATATTACATGATATATTTGTACAATGTTTGACTCAAAAACATACCCAATTTGTTTGAACCATGTTAATTTCGGCACTTGTTTTGTTACTAGAACGTGTTACTGCCGTATTTGCATTTTTGTGAACTTTTAGGAACTCTAAAGAGAAAAAGTTTCTGTCAAGACTCTTGGCAGCAGCTCCTTGTGAAGACTGCAGTTAACTGGCCCATTATTCTCTCTGATTTTGAATGCACAAAGAAAAATAGGAAAGACATTTTCCTATACAAAGGAGATATTTCATTTCTAATTTGGAGGGCTCTCTCTTGATGCTGGATTGGCGCAAGGCACCAAGCATCTGATTTGATGCTTTTTCCTATCTTGGCGCATGACAGAGAAAAGTTTTGACACTTTTGGAATTTTTCTCTCTCTTGGCTGGGGCCTGCGCAGGGAACAAAAGAAAAGGAGAAAAGGCACTTTTGACTTTCATATCTCATCATTATTTTGAATCTTGGAATTGGGGATCTAGGTTTTTGGCGCAGGAGACTAAGGCAAAGAAGAAGTGGACTTTGGTGCATGAGACTAAGGACAAGAAGAGGAATTTGCAACAAGGGTTTTACCAATTTCTCTTTTTGATTCTTATTTTTTATTTGTCACGATGGAATTTGTACTTGAATCTTGTGTTCTTTGTGCCATGCTTGGCTAAATTGTTTTTCTAGGATTAGGCATGTAACAAGTTACTATGTTGATGGTTTAGTTTAATGGATGTTGGTACTTTTATTTGATCTTTGTCTATCTTGTGAATTGAATTGTTAATTGTTCGTATGGTACGAGTTGATTGCATCGTAAATACCTCTCAACGAATGGCCACGTTAGATTGGTAACCAAAAGACTAATTCGACCACACGAACGATTTTATTTCTAGGACTTGAATTAGGTATCGAAAGGTGGTAATTCGAGTCCCGATAACATAAGATAGCGTAGGAATTGGTGAAGCACCGAAAGGAGAAATCGGTTCCTAAGGAGAGACCTAAATTTATTTAGTTAATTTATTGAAGCACCGAAAGGAGAAAATAAATTACTAAAATGTCTTTAGGCTAATCATAAAACATAATGGATCTAGTTTAGGAGAATGTACCGCGAAAGCGGACGTTCGATTTGATTAGGTACGGTACGAAGCCACGAAAGTGGATAAATGCTAATATTGGATTAGAAACCCACAAAGAAATTATAAAAGTACGATGTTTGTTAAATAAAGACCAATGACCTCTAGTAATTTGTATGCCGAAATCCTAGAATCACCAAAAATATTTTAATCTCTCTCATGTTTTAGTGTTCTTGTTTTAATTAATTTTAGAATTTAGTTAGTTAAATTTAAAACCCAAAATTTGTCGCTTAGCTAATTAAAAGAAATAAATTTGGTACTCAAGTCTCGTTCCTTGTGGATTCGACACCCGATCCCAAACTAAACGATAGGTTTGTGCGCTTGCAATCCTTCTTTTAGCGTTGTTTTAGGGTACTTTATTAGCACTCGTGGAAACACGTCACCAATGCATCAATTTATTCTGTGTCTACAGTCCCCCTCAAGTGTAACGGGTCCTCAAAAACCGTAAGCTTGATTGCCAATTCTTTGAATCGTGGAGATGGCAAACTTTTGGTGAAAATGTCCCCAATTTGATCTGCAAAGCAGATAAATTGAATAACAAGCTTGCCTTGAGTTAGTTGTTCTCTCACAAAGTGGAAATCTAGCTCAATATGTTTTGTTCTCGCATGAAATACTGGATTTGCAGCTAGAAAGGTGGCACCAAAGTTGTCACACCAGAGAGTTGGTTTTGTTGAGAGTGTAACCCCCAATTCTCCCAGTAAAGACTATAACCACATTATTTTTGATGTAGCCATGGCCATACTCCTATATTCTGCTTCTGTTGATGATTTGGCAACAGTTTGTTGCTTCTTAGATGACCAAGACACAATGTTTTTGCCAAGGAAGACTGCATAGCCCGTGGTTGACCTCCTATCATCAGGGCATCCAGCCTAGTCAGCATCTGTGTAAGCATTGAGTGATAAGGAGTTGGATTTGTGTAGTTCAATGCCATGATGAATTGTACCTTTGAGATACCTCAAAATCCTCTTAACAGCTTGCCAGTGAATGTCAGTAGGTGATGACATGAATTGAGCCACCTTGTTAACAGCAAAAGAGATGTCTGGCCTGGTCAATGTTGCATATTGAAGAGCACATATAGTCATTTTGTACTCTTGACTATTTGTACTCTTGGGGGTCTATTAGTGTAATGCCTGCTAATTTGGACAGCTGTTGACCAGATTGCATTGGAGATTTGCAAGGCTTAGCTCCAGACATATTGCTTTTATGCAGTAGACCAGTGATGTACTGAGTTTGTGTGAGGAAAATTGAGTTAGAGTAGTGTGACACTTGAATGCCCAAGAAGTAGTTAAGTGTCCTTAAGTCCTTGATTGAAAATTGATTTGCTAATGTCTCAATTAGAACTGAAATTGCCTTTTTGTTGTTGCATGTGGTGACAATATCATCCACATAGATAAGGACATAGAGAATTACCCCTTTGCTATTGAGCACAAACAGTGAATTGTCTGATTGAGAACATTTGAATTGAAGGTCAATGAGACAGGTTTTGAGTTTGTGAAACCAAGCTCTTGAGGCTTGTTTCAATCCATATAGGGCCTTCTTAAGTAGACAAACTTTGTTTGGATGTAAGGGATCAATGAATCCAGAGGGTTGAGCCATATACACAGTTTCTTGTAAATCTCCATGAAGGAATGCATTATTCACATCTAGTTGATGAATGTGCCAATTTGAGGCAAGGGCAATGGCGAGAACAACTCGAATTGTTGTAGGTGTGATCACTGGGCTAAAGGTCTCATATATAGTAGTCCAAGCCTTCTTCTTGTGTGTACCCTTTAGCTACTAATCTTGCCTTGTGTCTCTCAATGGTACCATCTGCCTTTTTCTTGATTTTGTAAAGCCATTTACAGCCAATGATATTTGCATCTCTTGGAGGATCAACAAGTACCCAGGTTTTGTATTTGGCCAATGCATCTAATTCATTCTCTCCATTGACTGTGCTTTGATGCTTGAGAGTAGCATGTTGGTTCAAGATCATTGTTCACAGTGGTAATGGGATGTTTGGTTGCATTGTAGACTTGATGTTGAGGGAATCTTTTTTGCCTCAAACTATTAGTGTGAGATCTTGTCACCATTTGATGAGTGTTGTTTGACCTTTAGGGTAAAATGGTCACAGTATCATTTGGAGATTCCACTGGTAAGGGAGTTTGAGTATTTGGTGAAGGTGGTACAGTAACAGTCTCTTGTTGATTGGGTAAAACTTCCAGTATGTGAGGAATGAAGGATTGACTGTTGCTGCTTACATTGTCAGGATTTGAGTTGCTGTCTATTTGAGCAAAAAGGAATATTGTTTCGTTGAAGATCACGTGCCTTGAAATGTATAGTCTTTGAGATGAGACGAGATGTGATAGCATTTGTATCCTTTGTGCACTGAGGAATACCCAAGGAACACACAAGAATCTGATCTAGGTTGAAGTTTGTTGTTGTTATAGGGTCTGAGCAGTGGAAAGCACTCACATCCTAGTGTATGAAGGAATTTATAGTTTGGTGCTTCATTGAACAGTTTCTCAAAGGGTGATATTTGATCATTTGGGGAAGTAGGCAGTCTATTGATCACAAACATTGTGCTCTCAAAGCTAGTGTCCCAATAAGGTAAAGGAATGGATGCATGGTACATTGAGGCAAGGGCTAGCTCAACAATGTGTCTATGTTTCCTCTCAACTAAACCATTTTGCTCAGGTGTATAAGGGCATGAAATGTGAAAAGTAATCTCTGGAAATTGTGTTTGAATAGGCTTAAATTATGTACCCCCATCACACTGCAAGATCTTGATTTGTTATGAGAGAAGATTTTCTACTTTTGTTTTAAACTGATGAAACATTGCAGGCACCTCAGATTTTGTTGCACAAAAGTAAATCCAACTAAACCTTGAGTATTGATTTGTAAAAAGTACATAATATCTCTTTCCTAAGTGTGACATTACAGGAGATGGCCCCCGCACATCAGTGTGAACTATGTGTAGAAGATGCTTAGCAATAGAAGAAGATAACTGAAAAGGCAATTTATGAGCCTTTGATTTATTACAGTTGCTACAAAATGAAACTAAAGACCTAGAACTTGGAATTTTATTCTGTTGTTGAAGAAGTGTGATGATCTGAGGTGAGCAGTGTGCCAATCTAGCATGTCAGAGGTCAGCTGAGTTTGTTGTGACATGAACTTCATGATGAGGATGTCCAATGTGAAGTGCATACAAGCCATTACATATTGAGCCATGCATCAGTATGCTGTGAGTTGTCAGATCCTTCACAAAACAAGAGTTGCTAGTGAATTCTACTGAAACTGAGTTGTCTTTCAGCAAATGAGATATGCTCAGTAGATTTTTGGTCAGTTGTGGTACACAAAGTATGTTTCTTATGTACAATTGACCATTAGAGGAAACAATAGAAGATGTACCAGTGTGAGTTATATTCAAACCTGAGCCATTTCCTATGTAAACCTTGTCAGTGCCAAGATAGGGCAAGCTTGAAGATAGGTTGTTAATGTCAGGTGTGACATGAGTTGAAGCACCTGAGTCAAGAAACCGGGTTGATTGAGAAGGTGCTGTAGTTGAGGGTTCAGCTATGAGTGCTTGTTGATGTTGAGTTTGAGACTGAGGAGTAGTTTGAGAGTTTGGCCCTGTGTATGACATGTCGAATCTATGATAATGTTTGAGTGTTGTGTGCCCCCATTTAGCACAGATCTGGCAGGTAGGATCATCTCTTGAGTTTTTTGTATGTCTTCCTCTTCCTCTACCTCTATATCCTCCTCTGCCTCTATTATTGTAGTATCCTTGATTATTCCTGTTTGAGAACTGAGTAGCTAGGGCTTGAGGATTTGTTGAGTCTTTGGTAAGATTAGAGGTAGTGAGGTTTGCTGTTTGAGTTGATGCTTGGAAGTTAGCTTGCATTCTTGCCTCATGAGCAAGTAATAAGCTGTGGAGTTCAGGGCCAGTGACTGAACCTTGTCAAAGGGAGATTGCAGTCACAAAGCTTTCAAATTCACTTCCAAGACCTTGAAGAGTATACAAGATGAGATCTTGATCTGAGACAGTTGCTCCAATACTTCCCAATTGATCTGCAATCGATTGAACCTTCTATAGGTACTGAGCACAATTGTCTCCCCCTTTCTTAATTGAAGTTTTAGTTTGTATTCAAGAATCTTAGCAAGTGATTGAGAGTTGTAGATCCGACTGAGTCTTTGCCATAGTTGAGAAGATGTATGACAATTGACCACTTGAGTCAGGATCTAAGGTGAAAGTGAGTTAAAGATCCAAGCAAGAATCAGTTGATCTTGCTTTGACCACAGTTCAAATTCAGGATTTGGTGATATGTTACCATATGCTGCTGTGATGAATTCATTTGGAGCTAGCTTTGATTCATCCACAAAGGACATGAGTCCATGACCTCGTAGTACAGGCATAACTTGAAGCTTTCATAGCAGATAGTTGTCATGAGTAAGAGTCGTGCTGATCTAATGTGCAAACTGCACATGTTGCATTGATTGATTGATAAATGTGGAATTGATAGGATGCGAGTTCTCAGACATTGTTGTCTTGAGCTGAGAGATATAGCAGAAGACGATGAAGGAAGAAGATGAGCAAGATCTGTCGGATCTTGATGCTTAGAGCATTTGCTCCTTTGGTATGCTCTGATACCATGTAAAGAATAAAAAAAAGAGACAGAATTTTGAGAAATTGAATTCTTATTTCATATCATCAATCTTACATTCAGCAGCCTACACTATTTATAACAGAAAACAAAAACTGTAAAAGTTACACTTTAGTCCCTATAACTTGTCAAAATTCTAACAGCCTCGCTATTTGGTCTGTCCATTTGAATCATATTCTATCATCTCCAGTGCATCAATTTCTTCTGTTTCTACAACATACATAACTAAAGTTTGGTGCCATGAAAAATTGCAGAACATAATACTTTGGAAAAATAAATGGCAGGTTATTTCAATATTGAATGAAAAAAATGAACATGTTAAAGGAAACGAAAGGAAAAAAAATGCCATAATGGGTTTCCACCAATGACCTCTGATAAGTTTATGTGGTAGCAAATTTAGATTTTGGGAAAAATCAAGTCACATCTCTAATCAAAATTTGGAGAAAGTCTGAGGGAGTCAGAGACCTAACCTACATAGTAACTAGAGGTGTCAACTAAAATCGTTTAACCATTATTTCATTTCGTTTTGTGGATGCAAAATGATTAACGAAAAAAAAATTGTTTCGTTTTCTAAACGAAATGCAAGACGCAACTGATATTTATTTTGTTTGATAAACGTAACGAAAACGCAAATACTCATTTCGTTATGTTTAATTTCATTGTTGTGTTTTAGAATTTTACACTCCTGAAATATTATTCGATTGTAGAGGTTACAATGGCGGAGTAAAAAAAAGGGACCGCCCCTGTAACCCTAGTTCCTCCTTTTTCTCTCGTTCTCTTCACATCTCTTTATCCTCATTTTCAATCAGAGATATCCCTCCTCCTTTTTTCTCGTTCTCTATCTCTCTCCATTCCCTTTTCGTTGTGTTTCCTTCGATTTTTTCTGTAAAGAAATTATTTTTGTTGTGAGTTTTAGGCCATTATAGTATTTGAACTGATTTGATTTTAGTCAAGAATTCTTTTTTGATTTTATTCTTTAAAGAAATTTACTCAAGCTTATGGAGATCAAATTAGCAACATATTTTTACTTAACTTCTTTAATTTTCCGAATTTGATTTTTTTTAGTTTGGCCATACTAGTACCTTGACAAGGCACGGTAGCAGATCAGATCAGCACGCTGTAAGGAAGCAGCATACCAGATTTTTTACTCAAGTTTTTGTGTTGTTTTTTATGTTTCTTTTCATTTTTTTCTGATTTTACTAATACTGTTTATTTTTCTGATTTATTTTAGAACAGCCTTTTCATTTTCTGGTGTTTTGATATTCTAGTACGATCAGGAATGGATAAATGAAACACCATCTACTTCAGATTCATTTCTCCTTCCCCGGGTACCTTTTGCCTAAATGCTTCGCCGACTGTGAAAACCTACAATTTCTGAAAAAGCACACCCCATATATGATCCTTCGAGGTTACCAGACTACGGGTAAGATGGAATATAAGTCTAGTCTATGGTTTTTTGTTTTTTTCTGACTTTCTGACAATAAAACGATCAATATTTTTTAACGTTTAACTAAACGAAACGATTAATGAAATTTTTTCAATGTCTTTTGATTAACGAAACAGTTAATGCAAACCGTTTATCAAACAAAATGGATAACGATCAATGACATTTGCGTGATCGTTACTTATATATATACTACTAATCTTGAACTTGAACGGAGCTATTTTAGGAGAGTTTTCAAATCTATTTTCTAATTTTTTTTGTGGATGTATTGTAAGCTCAAGCAATGAATAAAAAAAATTGAATAGAGGCAGAGCGCTAAAGAGCGCGACCAAGGGTCCAAGGCTTTGTTCGTATATTTTATTCAATTGGGCCATACGAATTGCAACAAAATTGGGCTTTAACTTAACCTGTAGAAATTATACATCTTTTTATATATTTTCCAAAATTGGGCCATACGTTGCATACAATGATACGAATTGCAACAATCGTTCACAATTAAGACGTTTTCGCAATAAATAAACATCAAAGGACTCCATGTCCCAAGTAAAACAGTTTAGCAGTCAAGTAAAACAATTTAGTAATCAAGCTCTATTTTCTGTAATGGTAAGATAAAAGATCTTCATGGGAGAGATCTGGGATTCAAGCTCCGTCAGAGGTTATTTTTAAGGGGAGTTTTTTCAAGTTTATTTTTTGCTTTGTTTGTGGATGTATGTTGTAAGCTTACGGGCAATTTAGCAAAAAAACAAAAACAAAAAAACAGTTTAGCAAACAGATTTTGTATTGTATTTTCTGTAATGTGCATGCTCAATGCATATATTACAAGATTTCTGGACTAAATTACCATCGTGCAATTCGAATGGTTGGGAACGAGCTGCTTTAATTAGTTATTTTCAAAAGATAGTACATTATATTCATTTACTAATTATTGTATCTAGTATCTAGTGTCAGAGCATGTGATGGCGAAACCGTTGACTTTCTAATTAAAACATGATTACATCAAGATTCAGTCTTGAATTCTTACATATTTGTCTTAGTGATAGACGAGATCACAGAATACATACAAGGAGATATTCCTTGCTGCATGCTCTTTGCTGACGGTGTAGTTCTGGTTGATGAAAATAAGGTAGGCGTTGATAGAAAACTAGAGTTGTAGAGACAAACCTTGGAATCAAAATGTTGTAAACTTAGTATAACAATAATCGAGTATATGAAGTGTGACTTCAGCAGCGTTCGATTAGAAGATGGAGATGTTAGTTTGGATGAGCAAGTGGTGCCAAAAAGGACATGTTTCGATATTTGGAATCAATATTACAGAACGATGGCGAGATTGATGAAGATGCAAGTCATAGAATAGTGAGTTGGGTAAAATGGCGGCAAACATCTGTCCTATATATGTGACAAAAAGTTTCCACAAAATCTAAAAGGTAAGTTCTGTAGGACAGCGATTAAACATGCAATGTTGTTCAACAGAATGTTGAGCTACTAAATTACAACACATCCATAAGATGAGTGTGACGGAGATGCGTATGTTGCGGTGGATATGTGGCCATACAAGAAGATATTGCATTAGAAATAATGGTATACGTGACAAGATCGGAGTTGCACCGATTGAAGAGAAGCTTGTCAAACATCCCTTGAGATGGTTTGGGCATGTGAAACAGAGATCTTCTGAAGCACCGATACGTAGTGGAGTTCTTAGTCGCCTCGAAAGCACAAGAAGAGCTACGGATCGATCGAGATTGACGTGAGACGAAGCACTAAAAAGAGACTTGAAGGCATGAAACGTCTCCAAAGAGATGACGTTAGATAGAAATGTGTGGAAATTAGCAATTTACATACCATAATCATAATCTATATTAGAATCATCGCAATTAGAGATGCATTCCATTGTTTGGACTCTTAGAATTTATAGCACAGTTATTATTGATATTATTACTTTTTATTATTATTATTTATATTTTTCATCATTTCAATTGAGTTTATTTCTAGTTTACTTCAACTTGTTCTAAGAGTAAAAGACTTTATTATTGTTGTACTAAATTATTGTATCTTTATTGACATGACCTTTCGATTGCTCGCAGAAATAAATCAAGACTTCAACAGGAATGTCACACCAATAAGCGTACACTCGGAATGACACACTTGAAGGAATGAATATATATCTCTGAGTAAAGTTATGATATTTATAGGAGTATAAAAATGTTTCGTGTTTTTCTTTCTATAGTTTTAGACAAGAGTCTTTGCTTTTAAATGTCTCAAAGTGATGTAAAATTATACAAGTTTTTTTACTTTCATTAAATTTCTAACTTGCAATCTTCCACACATAATACATTGCACTTAGTGACGTGTTTCCACGAATGCTAACAAAGTACCCTAAAACAACGCTAAAAGAAGGATTGCAAGCGCACAAACCTATCGTTTAGTACGTGATCGAGTGTCGAATCCACAAGGAACGAGACTTGAGTACCAAATTTATTTCTTTTAATTAGCTAAGCGACAAATTTTGGGTTTGAAATTTAACTAACTAAATTGTAAAATTAATTAAAAATAAGAACACTAAAATATGAGAGAGATTAAAATATTTTTGGTGATTCTAGGATTTCGGCACACAAATTACTAGAGGTCATTGGTCTTTGTTTAACAAACATCGTACTTTTATAATTTCTTTGTGGGTTTCTAATCCAATATTAACATTTATCCACTTTCGTGGCTTCGTACCATACCTAATCAAATCGAACGTCCGCTTTCGCGGTACATTCTCCTAAACTAGATCCATTAAAACTCGTGATTAGCCTAAACAACTTTACTAAATTATTTTCTCCTTTAAGTGCTTCGATAAATTAACTAAACGAGTTTAGGTCTCTCCTTAGGAACTGATTTCTCCTTTCGGTGCTTCACCAATTCCTACGCTATCTTATGTTATCGGGACTCAAATTACCACCTTTCGGTACCTAATTCAAGTCCTAGAAATAAAACTGTTCGTGTGATCGAATTAGTCTTTTGGTTACCAATCTAACGTGGCCATTCGTTGAGAGGTATTTACGATGCAATCAACTCATACCATACAAACAATTAACAATTCAATTCATAAGACAAAGATCAAATAAAAATACCAACATCCATTAAACTAAACCAACAACATAGTAACTTGTTACATGCCTAATCCTAGAAAAAGAGTTTAGCCAAGCATGACACAAAGAACACAAGAGACAAGCTCAAATTCCATCACAACAAATCAAGATAAAGAGTTTAAGAAAGATGAAACCAATATATGCACCAATCCCCTTTTCTTCTTCACTTCTCCTGTGCCAAGCTCCAGATCCACAATTCAAGATTAGAGATAAGAAGAATCCCCCATTCAATTCTCTTTTCTTTTTTCCTTTTGCCCATGCGCAGCCCCCAGCAAACTTTCCAAAAATGAAACTTGCCTTTTTTATTTCCTTTTGTTGTGCACCAACAGAGAGAGAGAATTGGAGAAATCAAAATCCAAAAATCCCTTTACTTTCCTATGCGCATATCTCTCTGGTATCCTAGCTGTCCTCAAGAAATTAAAGGCAAGTCTTTTTCCTTTTTATTTTTAGCTGGCAACTCAGCAAGTGAGAGAAAACTCAAAGTCAGCTAGCAAGTGCTGCTGTGAGTCTTGGCACGAGTCTTGGCATAAACTTTTTGTTCCTTTGAAGTTCTTGAAAATTCACAAAAAATGCAAACACGGCAGTAACATGTTCTAGTAACAAAACAAGTGCTGAAATTAATATGGTTCAAACAAAGTGGATATGTTTTTGGATCAAACCTTGTACAAATATATTATTAAATATGCACCTATCAAATCCCCCCAAGCTTAAACTTTGCTTGTCCCTAAGCAAATCAAATTCAAAGAAGGTTAAAGGTCGGCCTTTAAACTAACCCATCTTGTTTAGAACCATACCTAAAAGGAAAAACTTGTGAATTTGTCAAATTAATAGAATCAAGATTCAATTTAGGGGTCAATCTTAAAATAGTATTTTGGCAATCTTCTTCACCTCACGGGACATAGGTCAAAGTGCGGTTAGGTTAGATCGAGCGACTCTTGAGCAAGAAACAATTGAACTCCAAACCTCGAACCCTAGCTTCTCTCACAACAACATATCTAAATCCTCTTTTCATGACTTGTCCCATGACCAAAAGAATGAACATCACGACTTGGCTAAGATGCATTGTATGTTTAGAATTACTCAAAACATTTTGGTTCAACATGTGGTTCATATGCCTAATGATCAAATCCAATATATACAAAGATTCAAGATCCCTTTTTTTCATTATTATCATTTTTTTTAGTCGAGTTATTATGTCCTTGTCTCGTACTGGAACAATACACAATGGCTTGATTTACCCAGACTGTTCAAGGTGTATATTGCATACTTGTACTCATAGCGAAGCTAGCGGAGTATTAATCAACTCGATTATTATATTTTTTTGTTTTTGCAATTGATCTTTTGTTGGATCTTTTTATGATTGGATTCAATCATAGGAACAAGATTCGTTGTTTGAACTCCCAAGTGTTGAAATAACCTAAACATACAAGGCAACCTAGACAAACGTGTATATCCGATAAAATTAATCATAGTTCAAATCAAGCAAAGTGTCAAATATGCTATTGGTGGTATTAAGCAACCGATTCGGGTCCTAATTTTCAAAATTCAAGTCGTAAAATGGACTAGACGCTACAGATTCTAACCTTCGATTTCAACACACTAGTCCATGAAGTTATACTGCCAAAACAAATTATTAACCGCATGACCCCATAAATTCTTGTATCTCGACCAATTCACATGTTTATCCCAAGCCCTTGAATTACACTACATTACCATGCAAGCTACATGAATGCAGATACAATTCTCAATTCTCTTTACACCCCCCCCCCCCCCCCCCGCCCAAGTTTAGAAGTGTGCATTGTCCTCAATGCAAGAAATTAGACAAGAGAAGGTGAGAAAGAGAATTAGAGAGCTCACGTAATCAATGTGGTGAAGGAGGTGCATTGAAGCACTGACTCAACTCGGTTGTCTCTATCAGATGAAACATCTTACGCTTTGATGCAATGATTTTCTTGGGTTTTGGTGAGGTTGACATGGTTGTTGGTTGAGGAGTTAGCTAGAGTTTCGGCTAGTGTTTGAACAACCAACACTGTAATTTGGAATTCTAAAGTGACAATCACAAAAGCGAGAGCTAAAAGATTCCCTGCCACATACCCAAAATGCTATAAGCAAAACAAGAGATTTAGCTATTAGATTGTTGTTTGTACCTTCAGTTTGTCGAATCGTAGGTAGAGAGGACTAGGCAGGGACGAGGAGTCCAAAACGGTCATTGGTGGCAGTCGACAGAGGAGGTTGCGGTTGCTGGAGCAGAAGGTGGCGTGGTGACAGAGGACGCAGCAGGAGGTTGGTTCTACTGGTATTTGCTGGTCGCGGATCTGACAAGGTCAGGGCAGTAGGTGGCGGAGTGGGTCTGTCACGGGGTAGAGGAGAGGCGGCACCTCTGGTCGCTGGCGGAGGGAGGTAAGCAGAAGCAGGGTTCTGCTGGAGGAGGTCGTGTGAGAGAGAGGGTGGCAGTCTTGGCTGGGTCGAGGTCGTGTGAGAGAGAGGGTGGCGACGGTTGGGTAAACGAGGTGAAGGCGGGGTTCTGTGGTGGCAGCTGGCCGCGGATCTGACAGGGGGCGGCGGCTGCGAGGTGGAGGCAAGGGTGAGGAGGCTGCGGGGGTTCAGGTGGTGCGGGATGGAGAGGGTCGGTAGGGAGGGTCGAGGCGGTACAGATTTGACGGGGTCGAGAGAGAACGGGGAGGAGCGGGGGTCGTGGCTAGTGTAGCTCGACAAGGTGGAGGCAAGGGTGAGGAGAAGAGAAAGAGACAGGTCGTGTAAGGAGAGGGAAGGTCGTGTGGCGGCGTGGGCTGGTGAGGGTCGGGGTGGAGAGGGTTGGGGAAGGGAGGGAGAGAGGGTTGGGGAAGAAGGGATCTGGGTTAGGGGAGAAAGGGCTGTAGGTTTTGGGTTATGGGTTATTAGGTTTTTTTTCTGCACTTAGCCAAAATCTGAACCTTTTTTCGAACTTTCTGCCAAGAGTCTTGGTAAGAGTCTTGGCAGAGACTCCTTTTCTGCACTTAGCCAAAATTTGGACCCTTTTTTCGGACTTTCTGTCAAGCGTCTTGGTGAGAGTCTTGGTAGAGACTCCTCTTTCTCTTTGTACTTAGCCAAAATCTGGACCCCTATTTTTCAGACTTTCTATCAAGATCTTGGCGAGAGTCTTGGCAGAACGTATTCCTTTGCAGTTCTTGTACTTAGTCAAATTTTTGGCCTCCTTTTTTTTCAGACTTTCTGTCAAGAGTCTTGGCGAGAGTCTTGACAGAACCTTCTCCTTCAAGCATAAGACTTTCATTCACCCCAATTCCTTGTTTCTTGTGGACTTCCTACACCAATTGTAAATGTGAGAAAAAGAAACAAAAATTGCATAAAATAAGATGCAAAATCTAAAAAAAATGCTAGAAAATCAAACAAAAATTGGAAAAATTAAAGGAAAATGCAAAATTTTAAATAAAATCTTGGGTTGCCTCCCAAGAAGCGTTCGTTTAAGGTCTTGAGCTCGACCCCATGTTTCACATCTCGTCTATCGGGTCGGAGAGAGGTTGAACTTGTTTTCCTCCCATTGGCTCTCCTTGGAAGTAGTTTTTGAGCCTTTGCCCGTTGACCTTGAACGTCCCTTTTTGTCACTCCAAATTTCCACCGCACCAAATGGGAACACTTTCTTCACTTGAAAAGGACCGGACCATCTAGATCTCAATTTGCCCGGAAATAACTTGAGGCGAGAATTGAACAAAAGCACCCAATCTCCTTCCTTGAGATTTTTCCGAACGATGTGTTTGTCATGCCACACTTTTGTCTTTTCCTTGTAAATACGCGCATTCTCATACGCGTCAAGTCGGAGTTTCTCCAACTCATGAAGGTCTAGAATTCGCTTCTCTCCCGTGGCTTTCATGTCAAAGTCGATGGCCTTGATCGCCCAATATGATTTATGCTCGATTTCGATCGGGAGGTGACATGGCTTGCCATAGATCATCTTGTATGGTGTCATCCCAATAGGAGTTTTGTAAGCCGTACGATACGCCTAAAGTGCATCGTCCAACTTAAGCGACCAATCTTTT
Organism: Eleocharis quinqueflora; assembly: GCA_964058865.1. Classification (NCBI taxonomy): domain Eukaryota; kingdom Viridiplantae; phylum Streptophyta; class Magnoliopsida; order Poales; family Cyperaceae; genus Eleocharis; species Eleocharis quinqueflora. The sequence continues at coordinate 153,374 of CAXKVX010000050.1, read as the reverse complement.
CTCAACCTTGACACCATTTTTTCGAGAATGTTCTTGATCTCTCGGTTTGAAACCTCCACTTGTCCACTTGTTTGGGGATGATACAGAGTTGCAACCTTGTGAGTTACTCCATATTTCTTCAAGAGGTTGTTGAGTTGACGATTGACAAAGTGAGAACCTCCATCACTTATCACAACTTTTGGCACACCAAAACGAGGAAATATTACCTTCTTGAACAACCGTTGCACCACTTTTGAATTATTGGTCAGGCTCGGAATGGCTTCTACCCACTTAGACACATAATCCACTACAACAAGAATGTGCTTGTTGTTGCACGAACTCGGAAAAGGGCCCATGAAATCGATTCCCCAAACGTCAAACACTTCTACCTCAAGAATGTTGTTGAGAGGCATTTCGTGCCTCTTTGAGATATTGTTCGTCCTTTGACAATTGTCGCAAGAGAGAACAAATTGGTGTGCATACTTGAAGAGGTTGGGACAATAGAAACTGGCTTGTAGAACTTTTGCCACAGTTTTTCTAGTTGAGGCATGTCTACCATAAGGTGAAGAATGACAATGTTGAAGAATAGCTCGAGACTCATCATTCGATATGCATCTACGGTAAATACCATCTATACCAAGGCAAAATAAGAGTGGCTCATCCCAATAGTAGTGCTTGACATCGGCAAGGAACTTTTTCTTTTGTTGGTAAGTGATTTCGAGTGGAAGGATTATGCATGCAAGGTAGTTGACAAAATCGGCATACCATGGGATCGCCAATTGGTTCACTTGACAAAGGTGCTCATCACGAAATGAATCATCAATAGGCATCTCATCCTTCTCAGTTGGTTCTTTTCGGAGCCGTGACAAGTGATCGGCTATCGAATTCTCTATGCCCTTCTTATCTCTAATGTCGAGGTCGAATTCTTGAAGCAAAAGTATCCATCGAATGAGGTTTGGCATCTTTCTTGCTCAAGAGGTACTTGATAGCGGCATGATCGGTATAGACCGTGACCTTGGATCCGATCAAGTATGACCGAAACTTCTCGATTGCAAAGACAATGGCTAAGAGTTCCTTCTCGGTTGTTGTGTAGTGAGCTTGTGCTTCGTCTAGGACCTTGCTTGCATAATAAATGGCATATAGTTTCTTGTCCACCCTTTGTCCAAGGATGGCTCCAACGGCATAGTCACTAGCATCGCACATGATCTCAAATGGAAGACTCCAATCCGGAGGTTGAAGGATCGGTGCGGAGATGAGTGCATCCCTCAACCTACAAAAAGCATCAACACAATCTTTGTTAAAATTGAAAATTGCATCTTTCATGGTCAAGTTAGTTAAAGGCTTAGCAATTCCCGAGCAATCCTTGATGAATCGCCTATAGAACCCAACGTGACCAAGGAAACTTCGCACTTCTTTAACATTCGTTGGTTGTGGTAATTTCTCAATAACTTCCACCTTCGCCTTGTTGACTTCCAAGCCCCTTGATGAGACCAAGTGACCCAACACTACACCTTCTTGCACCATAAAATGACATTTCTCCCAATTTAGAACAAGATTGACCTCTTCACATCGCTTCAAAACTTTAGAGAGATTAGTCAAACAATCATCAAAAGAGGTACCATAAACAGAAAAATCATCCATAAAAACCTCCATGATATTTTCAATGAAATCGGTAAAAATAGCCATCATAGCTCTTTGAAAGGTACCGAGTGCATTACAAAGACCAAAAGGCATCCTACGGTATGCAAATGTACCATAAGGACAAGTAAAAGTTGTTTTTTCTTGGTCTTGTGGGTGTATTGATATTTGAAAGAAACCGGAATAACCATCTAAATAGCAAAAGTAAGAGTGCTTAGCAAGTCTTTCAAGAAGTTGATCAATGAAAGGGAGCGAAAAGTGATTCTTTCGGGTCGCTTGGTTGAGCCTCCGGTAGTCAATGCACATACGCCAACCCGTGACCAATCTTGTTGACAATAGCTCGTTGTTCTCATTCTTGACTACCATCATGCCTCCCTTCTTTGGTACGACTTGCACCGGACTCACCCATTTGCTATTCGAAATTGGATATATGATACCGGCATCTAGCAACTTGATCACCTCCTTCTTCACAACCTCCTTCTTCACAACCTCCTTGAGATTAGGATTCAACCTCCTTTGTGGCTCTCGTGAGGGTTTGTGATCTTCCTCTAGCAAAATTCGATGCATGCAAAGAGAGGGGTTGAGTCCTTTGAGATCTTCGATTGAGTAACCTATCGCCTTTCGATGAAACTTTAGCTCGTTCAAGAGTCTCTCGGTTTGTGTCGCATCTAAGTGTGCACCAACAATCACCGGGTGCATCTCGTTGGGAGGTAGAGGCTTGAGTTCCACTTGAGATACTATGACTTTGCTTCCTTCTATACTTTCCTTGCTGCCAAGACTCGCAGCGAGACTCTTGGCAGAAAGTTCATCATCATTTTCAAGAGAGTTGACTACTTCATCAAAGTTTGAATCGCCTCCCATTTGCTCCGAATTTTCAATGGCAAATTTTAGCAGATCGGTGATCGTGTGCTTGTTGAAAGTCTCCATCACCAAGATATCCATGACTTCAACCCTACAACAAGTGTCATCATTAGAGGTATATTTCATAGACTTTGTGACATTAAACTCAATTCTTTCGTCCCCTATGGTCAATGAAAGTATGCCATTTTTCATGTCAAGATTCGCACCGGCGGTGGCAAGGAATGGCCTACCTAGAATAATAGGAACTTGGGTATCTTCCTCCATTTCCATGACAACAAAATCATCGAGTACAAAGAATTTACCAACTTGGACCGATATGTCTTCTAGTATACCCATTGGAAACTTAACGGACCTATCGACAAGTTGCAAAGAAATTCTTGTTGGCTTAAGATCTCCAATTCCTAACTTGTCAAAAAATTGATTTAGGAATAAGACTCACACTAGCACCGGGATCACACAAGGCTTTTTTGCATTTGACATTACCAATAGAGCACGGTAGAGTAAAGCTACCGGGGTCTCTCAACTTTGGAGGTAGTTGATTAAGAAGTAACGCACTACAATCCACCGTTAGAGCCACGGTTTCACATTCCTCAATTTTTCTTTTGTTGGACAAGATCTCTTTCAAAAATTTAGCATATGAAGGCATTTAAGTGAGAGCTTCGGTAAATGGGATGTTAATGTGCAATTTACTCAAAAGCTCAACAAACTTACCAAATTGCTTGTTCTTTTTTACCTTGGCTAACCTTTGTGGAAAAGGAATCGGAGGCTTGTAAGGGGGAGGATCATACCTTGGTTCTTCTTCCTCATGTTGACTTACTTCCTCACTTACCTTTGGAGCTTCCTCTTCACTTACCTTTGGAGATTCCTTTGCTGTCGTAACTCCCACTGCGACTCTTGGCAACGAGTTTTGAGGTGGAATAAGCTCACCATTTCGCGTAACGTTAGGATTTTCATACTCGAAACCACTTCTCAAGGTGACGGCTTTGCAATGCTCCCTTGGATTGAGTTTGGGATTGCCCGGAAGAGTGCCGGGTGGCCTTGAAGAGGATGATGCTTGTTGTGCCACTTGATTCTCCAACATTTTTATTTGAGTGGATTGTTGCTTCAAGGTTTCTCTAACTTCATCCATCGCTTGCTTTTGATGGTTCATGAATTGTTCCATCATTGCTTCCAAGTTCGATTTTTGAGATGGTTGAGATTCAAATTTTGTTGGAGCAAAACCTTGTTGTTGTGGCACACCTTGAGTTGGCACAAAATTTTGTTGAGACCGATTTTGGTTTTGGGGCACCGAACCTTGGTTGTTCTTGTATGAGAAATTTGGGTGATTCCTCCAACCCGGATTGTAAGAGTTTGAGTATGGGTTGTTTTGAGACCTATTGAAATGGTTCAACGTGTTCACATCTTCAAAGTTCTCTTGAGGAACACTCAATGGACATTCAAGTGCGGTATGATCACAAGCACCACAAATTTCGCAAGAATGGGCAAGAGTCACTTGATTAACCTTGGAGACACTCAATTGGCTAATTTGGTTTTGAATTGCATCGAGCTTGGCCTTCATGAAAGTCAAGGAGTCTACCTCAAGCAAGCCCGGAGTGCTCTTTGTCGATTGACGGTCGGAAGGAGACCAATGATGTTGGTTCACCGCCATTGTCTCGATCAAGTCATGTGCTCCTTTCGCGGTCTTATTTGCCAATGCACCACCTGCTGCAGCATCAAGAAAATTTCTATCATTACTTTTTAGTCCATCATAAAAAATTTGCACAATATATTGTTTGGCAAGACCATGATGTGGACATAACCTAAGCAAATCTTTAAACCTTTCCCAAGCATCATACAAAGTCTCATCGCTCTTTTGCCCAAAATTGACAATTTGACCTTTAATTGAGCGGTTTTACTTGGTGGAAAGTATTTGGTCAAAAATGCTTGGGTCAATTGGTCCCAATTGGTGATGGAACCGACCGGTAAAGAATGCATCCAAGCTCTAGCCCTATCCCTCAAAGAGAATGGAAACAACCTAAGTCTAATGGCATCATTACTAACACCATTACACTTATATATTTCGCAAATTTCAAGAAAAATTGCAAGATGTAAATGAGGGTCTTCGCTAGGTAGTCCGCCAAATTGATTTTGTTGTGCCATGGTAATGAGCGAAGTCTTGAGCTCAAAATTGTTTGCCGCTATGGTGGGTGCCACAATGCCTCCTCGCATGTTGTTCGCTCGAGGGATGACAAAATCTCTCAAAGGTCGATTCAAATCATCATTGTCGAGAGGTGGGTCATCCGGATTCACGTTGAGAGCCATCTCGGTGTTGAAGTCCTTGTCAAGAGATTGAGAAGTGAGTGTCAAATTTTCTGCCGGGACTCGTGGTGCGACTCTTGGCAGAGGTTGAGACTTAGATCTTGAGACTCTTTTTTCGTAAAACCTTGTTACCGGTCGACTTGTTCTTTCGGCCAGCTTTCAAAGTCCTACAAGAAGATAAAATAAGAGGTGAGAAGAGTAAAAATAAAATAAAAATGCTTGGTCTAATTGACTTAAAATAAATTTTCATATCAAGTACACCGTTCCCTGGCAACGGTGCCAAAAAGCTTGACGTGTTTCCACGAGTGCTAATAAAGTACCCTAAAACAACGCTAAAAGAAGGATTGCAAGCACACAAACCTATCGTTTAGTACGTGATCGGGTGTCGAATCCACAAGGAACGAGACTTGAGTACCAAATTTATTTCTTTTAATTAGCTAAGCGACAAATTTTGAGTTTGAAATTTAACTAACTAAATTGTAAAATTAATTAAAAACAAGAACACTAAAATATGAGAGAGATTAAAATATTTTTGGTGATTCTAGGATTTCGGCATACAAATTACTAGAGGTCGTTGGTCTTTGTTTAACAAACATCGTACTTTTATAATTTCTTTGTGGGTTTCTAATCCAATATTAGCATTTATCCACTTTCGTGGCTTCATACCGTACCTAATCAAATCGAACGTCTGCTTTCGCGGTACATTCTCCTAAACTAGATCCATTAAAACTCGTGATTAGCCTAAACAACTTTACTAATTTATTTTCTCCTTTCGGTGCTTCGATAAATTAACTAAACGAGTTTAGGTCTCCCCTTAGGAACCGATTTCTCCTTTCGGTGCTTCACCAATTCCTACGCTATCTTATGTTACCGAGACTCAAATTACCACCTTTCGGTACCTAATTCAAGTCCTAATTCAAGTCCTAGAAATAAAATCGTTCGTTTGATCGAATTAGTCTTTTGGTTACCAATCTAACGTGGCCATTCGTTGAGAGGTATTTACGATGCAATCAACTCATACCATACAAACAATTAACAATTCAATTCATAAGATAGACAAAGATCAAATAAAAGTACCAACATCCATTAAACTAAACCAACAACATAGTAACTTGTTACATGCCTAATCCTAGAAAAAGAGTTTAGCCAAGCATGACACAAAGAACACAAGAGACAAGCTCAAATTCCATCACAACAAATCAAGATAAAGAGTTTAAGAAAGATGAAACCAATCTATGCACCAATCCCCTTTTCTTCTTCACTTCTCCTGCGCCAAGCTCCAGGTCCACAATTCAAGATTAGAGATAAGAAGAATCCCCCATTCAATTTTCTTTTCTTATTTTCCTTTTGCCCATGCGCAGCCCCTAGCAAGCTTTCCAAAAATGAAACTTGCCCTTTTTTATTTCCTTTTGTTGTGCGCCAACAGAGAGAGAGAATTGGAGAAATCAAAATCCAAAAATCCCTTTACTTTCCTATGCGCATATCTCTCTGATATCCTAGCTGTCCTCAAGAAATTAAAGGCAAGTCTTTTTCCTTTTTATTTTTAGCTGGCAACTTAGCAAGTGAGAGAAAACTCAAAGTCAGCTAGCAAGTGCTGCTGTGAGTCTTGGCACGAGTCTTGGCAGAAACTTTTTGTTCCTTTAAAGTTCTTGAAAATTCACAAAAAATGCAAACACGGCAGTAACACGTTCTAGTAACAAAACAAGTGCTGAAATTAATATGGTTCAAACAAAGTGGATATGTTTTTGGGTCAAACCTTGTACAAATATATCATTAAATATGCACATATCACTTAGTCACTAGACTAAGAACTGATACACCTAGGCGCCTAGGTGTTTAACTAAATTCGTTTGAATTACCAACTAATTAACAATTCAATTGCAATTCTAATGCAATATGACTAATTTATCAATACTAATCGATTCTACCAATTCAAATAAGCAATTCACAAATTGAGCAATTCACCAACACACAAATTCAATTAACGATAATTTAAATAAAAGATAGAATAAGGGTAAGAGAGTGGCTCAAGAAATATTGATGAAGTTCGGCTTGCCGTTGGGCCTCGCCTACGTCTCCGGGTCTCCGATGCCCCCACTTCTTGTGGTAATATGCCCGGTCCACTCCACTAAACAATGTAGCAATACAAAGTGGAATCCAATTTCTTTTACACACACTGGTAGGATAATTGGATCCAAATTCTCACAAAAGCTCACATAGAAAATAAGAGAAATAGATAATGAAATAATGTAATTGAATGCACAAACAAACTCTCAACACTCTCTAGATTAATTTAGCTAAATAAAGATTGGGATTTAAGCAAGATTTGGCAAGTTAGCAAGAGCTCTGGAGTGCAAGAACAATGTTGGTTGTAAAGGTTTTAGAAAGCTTGGGTTCAGATCAGTGAAAGATAGAAAAATGTCCCCTTTTATAGGTGTTGAATTCTTCCAAAAAATAGGTCTTCGGAATCTAGCGTTATAATGTTAGACACTGTAGAATTCTTGGCATTATAACGCCAAGTCAGGTTAGGACAAAATTTTCTTACGTTGGATTTGGTATTTTCTGAAACTTTTTCTTAGCGTTATAACGCTAAATCATGTACAAATGATACCATTATAATGCTTGAACAAGTCAGGACAAAATGGACAACCGTTTGAAATTTGGTCTAGCATTATAACGCCATGTTTGGCATTATAACGTTAATCCTGGGTAATTCAGGACTTAGCCAAATCTGAGACAATTTCATACCTTAGCTTTATAACGCCAATGATGGCATTATAACGAGTTATTCTATTTGAATGAACATACTACTATCAAAACCTAATTTTTGATCAACTAAATTTTATCTTGATAAACCTAAATGATAATTAAGCTGTATTCTTGATGTTTTGAGCACTAGTTCTTTCTCGATTTATTTTTGCATCCATTTTAGGAGTTCTGTATTCTAGCGTTATAACATCAGATTTGGTGTTATAACGCTAAGTCTGAGAGATCTCAGTACTTAGCCAATTTTGGGACAGTTTCACAATGTAGCGTTATAATGCCAATGATGGCGTTATAACAAATTATTATGGTTGGATTAACATACTACTAATCAAACTCAAATTTTAATCAACTAAAAATCATTTTGATAAACCTAAATGATATTTAAGTTGTATTCTTGATGATTTGGGCACATGTTTTTCCTTGATTCATTTTTGCATGCATTTCAAGACAACTAGGTATTCTAGCGTTATAACGCTAGATTTGGCATTATAACACTAAGTCTAAGAGATCTCAGGACTTAGCCAATTTCAGGCAAATCTTGCACTCTAGCATTATAACGCCAAGGATGGCATTATAACGAGTTTTGCTGGTTGGATTAGAATGCTACTAATCAAATCTCAATTTTTAATCAGCTAAAGTACATTTTGATAAACCTAAGTGATATTTAAGATGTAATCTTGATTGAGCGCTAATTCTTCCTTGGTTTAATCTTGCAGCCTTTTTGTAATTCCATCAACAACTTGCAATGTTTCTTCACAAAACACAAGAAATGATGAAGTTTAAAGTTGTTTTGCAAATCAACAAACTTAAGAAATTGTTTGATGTAACAATCTCCCTCTTTTGTTGATTTGCAAAACCTCAAACATATGTGCACTTGAAATAATTTGAAGATATAATTGGTGCACATATGAGTTCTCCCCCTTTTTGAAAATCATACAAAAGGTATGTGTTTTGATTCAATATTATTTAACTCTCCCTCAATTTGTGCATTTCCCATTTGCTAAAAGAATATTGCAATATAGTGATTGTGCCAAAGAGTTGGCATAACTCCCCCTCAATTTATTAATTCCCCAATGTAACAATCACAAGTGTAAACCCTTAAACTTGCATAAACATGTTTTCACTCTTGCTCATCAACATATAGAGCTTATAACACAAGGTAACAAATAAGTGATAACGAGAATTTAAATCAACAAGCAAGTAGGCATAAAGCAAATAAAAATAGCAACACAATCCAAATACCTAACTTGTTCAAAAAACACAATTTGTCCAAGCATAGCAAATCATCGATTTAGTAAAACAAAACACACTAAAAGCATCACAACTAAAGAGCTACTGTAGGGATCGAATGAGAGAGAAACGATCACTCATTGGACTCATGCATCTCGGTGTCAACATCGCCCTCTCTAGCTTGACTCACATGAGTCGGCTCTACCGCATCACCTCCTTCTTCTTGGTCTCCTCCTTGAGTTCCTTCATCCTCACCACCTTGAGTCTCTTCGTTCTCATCACCTTAAGTCTCGCTTTGCTCAGCGCTTGGCCTCTTTCTCCTCTTTCTTTGTCCCAACTCAAGACCCCCATGATCAACCACTCGTGCATTGAGAGCCACGTGTGATTGATAGAAGGCGTCAAGGTGACCCCTAAACCAACCGTAGAACTCGATAATATATATTCATTTCTATTTTGTATTATCAATCTGAGTGAATTATAATTTTGTCTTTTGTTTCAAATCCACACCGAGGTATATATTCATTTCTATTTCGTATTATCAATCTGAGTAAGTCTAATTTAAAAAAAATTTGATCAAAATTATAATTAAATGTCCATAAATTTTTGCTATTCATGATCACAATTGTAATTAATTTGCTATACATGATCATAATTATAAATAAATTCGAGAACAAAACAAAGATGATCCCGAACGTTAGAAAAACTCAGGTTCTTGAATTTTCAAAAAAAAACTGTCGAACCGTAGAATTTATACCGTTCTGATCAGTACATCTAAAAAACTATAACCCTCGACTACTTTTCTCAGAAATATTTTGATAATTATAAAAAAAAATGTTGTTCAAAAGATTCTAATTATCGTCTTTTCAAGAACTAGCAATATCTAAGATGAAAGACTTCGCTAAATCAAGAAAATTTGAAAACAAAGATTCACACGAAAGATCTTTTAAATCAGCAAGGTGTGTGCCTCACGAATCCGAAGGATGTTGTTACAGATGCCAATGTATACTGTGTTGGAGAAGAAAGGTTAAAGGCACGGGTAATTTTGACATTAAAATTAAAATGAGTATTTTATTTTGTTAGAAATTATTTAAAAAATGACAATTTACTAAACAAGTCAAGTTTTAGAGTGACGCTTAGAAAAGTACGTATAAAGTTTTAAGTGATAAATTTCTAATTTTTAGAGTGACACAAACATAATTTCCCATAAAATTTAATCATTAAATTGAAAATTGGTCTTATCTTAATCTCTCGTCCTCAATTTCCCCTTTCATTTGGTTATTTAGTTTCGCGAAACACGATAAAAAGTTAGTTGAAAAAATGTGACAACTTTCATTCATGCGAGAATATTTAGATAAAAAGTGATGCACAAATATTTGAAGGACCTTCCTGCAATTAAATGCATTGTATTATACTACCTAATTTTCAATCCAGCTGCCACTTTATCCAACTTTATTATGACAACTCATACCCATCTCATCGAAATCTAAAAAGATTAATTGCTAGTCCGGATCAATATATAATTCTCATTTTTGTTAGTCCCACACAGATTGCGTAAAGAACAATTACTCGTCCGTACGCTTTTATAATGAGTTGAAGGGCATCCATCAAATGCACAGAAATTGAAAAAAATAAAAGCATCCCTTGTAGTCATGGCAGCGCGCCTTTTCCTCATTGCTTTTATGTTGGTGAGTAAATCTTATTTTTCATTTTTCATTTTTTATCTTTCATGTTTCATTCCTTTATTTTTACATAAGAATATATTAATTATGTGGTTCGGATAAGCAAATGTAGCCCATCTTGTGTGCATACATTAATTATACATGTAATATCCACTTTCGTTTAAGAAAATAAAAACTTAATTCTTTCTCACTTAAAAACGAACAAGATGCAAGATATTTTCCTCTCCATAAACAACAAAAATACTTGATCCAGGTCGTTGTCGTCACCGTAGGCGCTTATCGGGATGTTTCACGGCCGGAAGTCTACTGGCGCGCCTTATTGCCCAACACCTCCATGCCCGATTCCATCCGCTACCTCATTGATCCAGGTCCCTCTCCATTTCTTTCATTTACAAGTAAAATAAGAGACTTTATTCAAAAAAAAGTACTAAACAAGGGGAGATTATGATACATGGATGCTAATGTTAAAAAATGTTAAGCATAACAGTTAGAAAACCAATAGAAACTAAAAAAGATAGTCAAGTGAAGTGATGTGTATTTGTATGATAAATCTTTAGGGAGACTTCAGCATTGGCTATTATATATGATGGAATAAGTCTTTGTATTTTTTACTGTCATTCAATATTATGCACATCACTTCTAAACACAAAAATAAAAATAAAAATAAAAATATGTCAGATAGTAGTCTCCTATCAGTAGAAAGTTGATTGACTCTATTCTGGTAGATATCATGGCATCAGGTCGGGTCTAAATATTGTACCAACAAGAACATAATTTTATTTTTAGATTGCTTCTCTCTTATTATTCTTTTTAAAATTAGAGGTGAATGTTGATTTGTTGACGAAGAAACATATTAACGTGCGCAAAGGACTGAGAAGATTTGTACATATTATGTTTGGCGCTCTACCGGAGGAATCATACATCCGAAGTACATTCTTTCCGATGAGCGACTTGAACCCCGGTACCGAAATGAATAAATGCACCAACTTTACCCGAACCATATGGGGCAATGTATTTGTTCCTCGCCCGGAAGCCGACGCCGTTCCATTTTCTACCAGGAATCTCTCTAAGCTCTTGAAGCATTTTGCTCTGGTTCCAAATTCCCAAGAAGCAAAAAATTTAAAGAAATTTGTCCAAGATTGCGAGAAGCCTGCCTTGACCGGTGAAACCAAATTCTGTCCCACATCTCTCGAATCCATGATCGATAATGTTGTCTCTTTACTTGGGACCCGTGATGTACAAGCCCTTACAACAACAATCAATAAGAGCAATGCAGTGGCACAATCTGAAAAGGTAGCTTACAAAACTACTACTCCGATGAAAAAATTTCCCGATCATACGAAATTCGTAATATGTCATCCATCACCATCCATCCAAGCCGTACACTACTGCCACACCAGCACTATGTACAAAGGATATATTACACCATTGATCGGGAGTGATGGCTCAACGGTGGATGCTTTTACGATTTGCCACCATGACTCGATGAACACCAACCAAGGATACTTCAGGGTTCTGAAGATGAAGCCCGGCAGTCAACCGATTTGCCACTTCCTCCCTGAAAATCAGATTGTTTGGGTTCATAGTGATCAGATGCCTGTCTTATAGACAGTCAGTAATTTTGGTTTGGATGCAGCACTTAGTGTGTGTTATGTATTCGCTTAATTTGTTATTAATAAATAGATTATATATAGATGGTGTCTTCAAGCGTAAGTTGTATGACATTAAGCGATTTTACGTACTAATAAGTTACCTATAGACTACAGTCCTATATTATGATTCCAGTCTCTTCGTTCTATCAGCAGATATCGAGTATATATATATATGAAGTAATCTTTTTAAAAGTTGGAATTTATGTTTGGCCTGTGATATTTGTAAAGAGGAGGGATCTCTTGATAATGTGTCCTTATCTTGACAATCTTGATAATTGAATTTTAAATAAATTCACAAAAATCTTAAAATTAAAAAAAGTTTATGGACACATTCTTTAGATTAGTTGTGTTTCAATTGGTGCAATTTGAGTATCATTTCATCCCTATAAAAAAACACCAAGTTTCATGCACTTTTTAATGTATTCATAAACTTTTTTCTATTTTAAAGATTTTTAAAATAGAGTATGAAATGACACTCAAATCATATCAAATTAAAAACACAGCTAATTTTTAAGCTCAAAAATGTATTCATAAGCTTTTTTCTATTTTAAAGATTTTTAATAAATTTATTTAAAAGTCAATTTTTAAGATTGTTATGATAAACATTGTCAAGTGATCTCTCTTCATTTGTAAATAACTCAATAGAATAATATGCTCCTTTAATTCATCAAATTTTGGTATTACAATGAAGCGCTGTCTTAGAAGACTTCGAGTACCCCCGGCCCACATCTCAGCGGCCCACTGGTGTTGGGTTTATTATCATCTATCTAGTATCTAGCGTAGTGGTGTGTATCTTCAGTTCTAGCAACTTTAAGAGGAGTTTTAAGTATATTTTTTTATTTATTTGTAAACCAGATATCTCATGAGTGTTTAAACTGTGCTACAGTTCTCTAATGACAAACGATGCTGCTACAGTGATACACTAAGATACATCAGCTTTAGTGTGAAATAAATTAAGAGAATCGATTCAAGAAAAACAAATATCAATTGCCTTCTGCCTTGGACGTGCTGCCGGTATTGGACCCTTTTCTTCCAACAGTTGTATTCTTCAGTATCTGCAACATACACCACAACAAGACAATTGTGTATACTTTCAGTTATGGAATCTACCAAAAATGTGTACTGTCAGTTTTGGAATCTACCAAAAAATGAACAAGTACATTTGTATTGCAAAGACGATCCCTGCAATTCCACCGCTTTCCACTTTGGTTTACAGTATTTCAATAATTGCAGTAACTAAGGACCGAATAACAGGAGTTGTTGGTTTCAGAGAACAGCACAGGAAAGATAGGATAATTGAAGAACCAATCTGTAATCGCTTCGCAAAACCTGTATAAAAACAATAGAAGAGAGCAAGTACCTGTCTCAGCATGTTGTTCTCATTCTGTAACGTGGAGACACGCTGTTCTAACTCCGCATTTGTTTTCTCCAAATCCTTGGCTCTTGTCTCGAGATCGTTTAAATAAGCTTTCTTTCTCTCCCGAGCCTGTTGAGCTGACACTCTATTCCTCAACAGTCTGCTTAAAAATATGCAGAAAAAGGAAGAGTAAGAGTAACTAATTACGAAGACTGATAGCCCAATTAGAAAAATGAACACAGTTCCCTCAACCCAAACCAACATATCAACGGTTCAGGCTTAATTTGAAATTGATGGCACATGGATCTGATATTCTTATCTTAAATTAGCTTGGTTTGGAAATAGTATGTTCCCACTTCATAAACAATTTTCTGTTAGAAAATAAGCTAGAAATAGAAATCAGAGGACCCAACATGCATTGAAAAATCACTAATTGTATGTTACATTTCAAAAAAAAAAATCACTAATTGTATAAAAAAAACTCACACACACTCAAAATTTAGGAATGCCATCCATTGAATTGGACCAACTCAACATAGGAAACAACTCCCTATAGGTGGCATTTAGAGAGCTAATTTTATTTATAAATAAGAGTAGTTCTATAGTATATATATCCATACACCAAGCTGATAAATTTGGCAATTAATAGTTTCTACTAACAAAAATTAAATTATAGTGTGTCATGTATCCATCATTAAAAACAGGGAGTATATCAAATCCGCCAATATAAACAATTGTTTAGCTTTCCATCAGATAATTTGAATTGTTTTTTTTTTCAATTGAGTTCTAACAGCTTTTTTTTATGGATGATCAAACTCAAACTTCAAGCAGCACCAAATTTGACTTACACTGGATCTAAATGTTTAATAAACATCTATAATCAATTTTCTTATTATCTGGGCAATTTGAATGCCACCCTCCAGTAGGAGTCAATGTGCAAAGGATGTTTCTTTAAGACCTTTTGAGTCGCTTATGCTCTTTGTCAGCAGGGCTACGACCTCTCCTTCGCTGGCTAGCAGGGGCTGATGATTGGGCCCGTACTGGTCTGCCAGCAGAACCCACCTCAGCACCTGACGAGGATGGTCCCCCCGGCTCAGATCCCAACTCCGGAACTCTCCTTATCTCCTCGTCACTCTCTCCACCTGATAACAATGCAACATGAGATGCTCTTTTCAGCACTAAATCGAGAAAGGTGCCAATTTTGCATGCATGCTTGCAAGAACCTAAAATTTTCTAAATACCCCTGGCGCCTCCACCTCCAACTTGATAAAATTTATTTAGACAACTGTCTCAGCCTAATTGAGTTAAAATGGTTACAAATATAGATATTTTGCAGAGGATTTTTCTTTCCAATATGGGTGGGGTCCGTGGGGATCCCTTGACAACATGGGGTTAATTTGGCAACCCTGACAACAATTCTTCAAATAAATTCAAAATAATCTTAAAGATAGAACAAAGTGTATAGAACTATAGATATTATTGACCTTATAGATTGGTTTTGTTTTAAATTTCATGTAATTTAAATTTATTTGATATTCAAAAATCAAACCACATGAAATTTGCAATGGTCTAAATTTAATTGTCTTTGATAGAGATGACCTTTAAATTGCACGAAACTTGATATATTTGAAAACTATGTTTACAATTTTTTATTATTAAGAATAAGAATTGTTCAAAATTTAGTTGAAAATTGTTGTTAAATTTATTAGGCTGTTAAGGTTGTTAAGCTAACCGTTGTGCATGATCCCCCACCCTTCTTAGTTCTTATATATATTTTCTATTTTTTTCATTTTCTTTTTAAATAATAATACTTTGTTAAGAGAGATATCATCATTTTAAGAATTTCCCTGCCAGCAGTATAACTAAGTTTTCTTTAGGGAGAGAATTAATAAATGTTCCCAACATATGACAGAACATCAGTCTTCAATGAGTACACGCAAAAGTAAAAAAAAAAAAAATTATAACAGTGCAAATTATGCAATAATATTATCTTTATTATGAGATAAATTCTCAACTTCCACTTATAAACAGGAGAACAAGCAAAAATATAAAAAAAAATGTCAAGAATTGCGCCATAAAACCGAAAACGGAGACGTATCTTTTAGCAATATATCCACTAAATTACTAAAATTTAAAAGAGGAATAGAGAAAGAAGCTCGTACCTTTGACCTCAATTGATGGGGCCGAACTCGACGACCTCTCGCAGCTAGAAGGGAGCGAGTTCGCTCCTTGTTCAAGCATGATCTCTTTAGTCACTAGAAAAGAGAGAGAAATAGGGTAGTAGGTGATCGATACCGAGAGAAGAGAAGAGGAGAGAAGAGAGAGAGTGGAGAAAAGGTGGTGTGGCAGTGGTACCAAAACCTGTTCAGAACAAGGAGACTAGAAAGGTTACGAAATCTAATCTTGACCGTCCGATCAAGGTTGAATTGAACGGTGGTCAAGTGGTTAGCGTGGTCGCACTAGGTTCATACATTTTAAGCCCCATCTGATGGTATACAAACTGAGATAGTGAGATGTCATGTGATCATGTGAAACGTATATGCATGACACAGATATATCATGAGTAAGTAGCAGATAGTGGATCCCTCGATTCCCTCGTAATAATAGAATTTCTGAATCAAACGTAGCCGTTCAGATTAAGACATTCGGCTCAAGTTGATCAATGGTACAGCTGTGCCATTAAAATAATAGCAGTAGATGCGGATCCGACTGAGATGTGGATTGTGTTGTGTGGTTGGATCCGTGTGAGATTACATGTTGTTGTTAGGGACGTAAGTTCAATTTAATTAGTTTGATTAATTCCACCGATTCAACTAATTTCATCTATAAAAATGCGGGTTCAAATTTTTTTATGATTGATTACGATTTTTATTTTGTCAAACTCAATATCTAATATATGAGTACGAATTGCAAAATAAAACATGCGTAGAATCCAAATGCGTGGAATCTGCAAATATAAATTAAATTCTTGTATCTTGTTTTTTTTTTCAGGTTTTGAAATCTAAATGGCACAGATGAGACTTAGTGATTCTAGTTTTCTTTTTAATTTAATAGAATTTTGATGTGCTAATATATTATGATTTGTTTGAAGACAAAAATCTTTATTTTGTTTTACAGTCGGCTCAAGCAATCGTTTACATTAATTGGTAGACAAAGTTTATTAATAGTGGTCATATATATAATCTGAATTCATATTCAGTCAAATTGATGTATCGTTAATCATATAAACTCTATTTTAGATTAAAACAATTCGGATGTCAAATTTACGAATTTAGTGTTTAGCAAGAATTGATACTAATATACAAATTATGTTAATTGTTACTTGTTAATTTTATTATCATGCAGAAATTTTGTATGAAATAATCAAGTTTGTAAAATTCATGAAACCCTCAAAACTCATAAAACTCTACAACCTAAATAAAATATAAATTGAATAATTTTTGTTTTTGATTGATTGATTTCAGATCGAAAATCATGCAACCCAAATAGCGTCTAACGAATTAAAAACCTACACGAAATTCGACCAACCCGGTCGCGCGACACCATCCAAGGGCCGAGAACAATGCTGCCGCGCGAAACCGACATTGTGAATTTGATTTAGGCGGTCCGTATTTTTTAAGTTTAGTTTACACGAATCTTGATGCAATTGAAGTGTTCAGATCTCATGTGCGGCACGTATGACGCGGCACAACATATGGTTCTGTGACTGGGGTGATTTCATCACTCCCGATATTTTCACATGAAGTTTACATAGAATATTTCTCAAATGCTCTGTTATATTTTTTGTGGTTTTAAAAAAGACATAATACCCCTAATAATTTTTTTTAGATCCCAACCAACTCCAATTTAAAATCCCGCTCCTGTATGAGCATTGTTTTAGGAATAAAAATAATCACTAATTACTCATGTAAGTATCTTTGGGTGTGTTTGGATCACCAAAAATAGCACTAATCATGGATAAGTGTTACTATCCACACAAAAATGTAATCCAAACATGATTTAGTAAGTTATGAGTAGTGTTGGTTAGTGCTATTTTGCTAATCCAATAAAATTGTAGGATTAGCAAATTAGCACATGTCATGGTAAGCAAAATTATTATTTTATTACATTGTAATCATCATCTTGATATTATTATTATTATTTTAATCGTCATTATTTTATTATTATTATTGTCATTATTATTTTATTAGTATTATTATAATTGTTATTATTATTATTTTTATTATTATTATTATTATAATTGTCATTATTATTATTTTATTATTTTTATTATTATTATTTTAATTGTCATTAGTTTATTATTATTATTATTGTCATTATTATTTTATTTTTTTTATTATTATTGTAATTATCATTATTTTATTATTATTATAATTGTCATTGTCATTATTTTATTATTATTATTGTCATTATTATTTTATTAGTATTATTATAATTGTCTTTCTTATTATTTTTATTATTATAATTATTTTAATTGTCATTATTATTATTTTATTGTAATTATCATTATTTTATTATTACTATAATTGTCATTATTATTATTTTATTATTATTATTATTTTAATTGTCATTATTTTATTATTATTATTGTCATTATTATTTTATTAGTATTATTATAATTGTCATTATTATTATTTTTATTATTATTATTTTATTATTATTATAATTGTCATTTATTATTATTATAATTATCATTATTTTATTATTATTA
Source organism: Eleocharis quinqueflora (assembly GCA_964058865.1). NCBI lineage: Eukaryota > Viridiplantae > Streptophyta > Magnoliopsida > Poales > Cyperaceae > Eleocharis > Eleocharis quinqueflora. The sequence goes on along the minus strand of CAXKVX010000050.1, from coordinate 135,203 downwards.
TTGTAATTATCATTGTTTTATTATTTTATTATTATTGTAATTATCAGTATTTTATTATTATTATTATTTATTATTATTGTATTATTATTATATTATAAATTGATATCAATATTTTATTATTTTATTATTATTATTATCGTTAAAAAAACTAAAATAATTTATTATTTTACTAATTCTCACTATCACTACTCCAAATGTGCAATCCAAACAACATTTTCACTAACCTAGATAGCACAAAGTTAGCACTATTTTTGCAATAACCTAGATAGCAAAAAATAACCACTATTTCAACCACTAATCTAAATAGCATTATTTTTGCACTAACCATTACATGATCCGATCCAAACGCACCCTTTATGATTTTAGGGATAAAACTATTCACCGAGTATTCTCTTTGTTCTTTTTCTGGAAGTGCCTTGTTCTTTGTTTTGCGTTTAATTTTTATCATCTAACTTGTTTCAATACAAAACATAAAAGTAGGCAAAATTGACATTTGAAACAGGCAGCATGCAGTAAATTGAAATATTTCTCAAATCTCTCCTTAATTATTATTTTTACAATATAATCTCTATAGTCATAATACACACATACATTAATTGTTGAGACCTGCTAATCAGTCAAACAACATCCACAAGACCACAAGTATCTCACCAATCTGGTCTTAATTTCAATAATAAATAGAGGATGACAGCTGGATATGCACAATATGTTTTGACCAAACATTAAAAAATTCAGACAGCATTTAATGAAAATTACTTGAGGACAATTTTTATTTTTTGACTGAAGATTCACCTCTGCTCTCTGGAACATTCTTCCCAAGGATGGCAGTGACGCAGTGTCTGTATTTTTTTTAAGAGAAAACGAGGATCAAGTTCTCAAAATTTTATAAAAATTACAAAATGTGATTAGAGATTTTTTTTTTTGACTGAAACCCGTAGGTAAAAATTACTTAATGAATAAAAAAAACGGAGGTATTATTATTCTCTGTAAGAAAATCAATATGATTTGCAAATATATAGGCCGGATAACTAAAAGGTTCCATTCGTTCTGACAAATGTTCTTCTTTTTTTGGACAAATATGAGATTTAGTCACTCAATTTTAAATATTCACTGCGAAATTTCATCTCAGAACCTGCAGCCTTTTACATGAAAATGATAATATCAACTATTTTTTTAAAAATATAAAAGATTTACTTATTGGGAGATCAAAACTAAGTACAGCATTTCCTTATGGAGGATTTAATAAGTATCAACATTTATACTTATTTTTCATGAATTGATATTTTTTTCGTCTTAATTGTTAGTTTATTCCAATTCTTGTCCTTAATCTTATAATGAAAAATTATCAATTTTGGGTGTTAATGGTTGCATTCTGTTTAGATACTTGATGCTTAATTTGTGGTTATGGGTTTTGGGATTTGGGGGCCTTTATGAAAAATGCTTCTAGTACTTCAAGTACTTCTGCTTCAAAAAAAGAAAAATGCTTCAAGTACTTCTAATTTCTTTTTTTGTATCGTGCTAATACATGTTTGAAAATTAATGAACATCAGCTGGTGTTTTCTGCTTTTATTCAAACTAGAAATTACATCGCTGCGTTCTAGTCGCTTTTTTTTTAAGAAGAAATCTTTTTGTATGAGAATATAAACAACGAAGTTGTACTAATTTTAATTTTTTTGTTAAATAACATTATTTTACTGAAATTAGAGTTATATAATAATAATAATATCATACATCTTTCTTAAGTTTTTTTAAAGCACGATGATTTATATGAAATCGAAAAGGCATGAATATTAATGACGTGAAATTAATGTTACTAATGATTTATACTGAAATTATTGGCGTGAAATTAATGACATTTCGCGTGTCTGATAACCTGGACACACATACAATGCAAATCGAATAACAAAATGATGATTCGGAGTGTCAGAAAAATTGGACACGCCGACACTGAACAAGTTTTATATATAATATTGAAATGTATATTTGCATGTACAAATAAATTTAAAGTGAAAATTCAAGAATTTAAGACAATTATAAATAGCTTTCAAAATTGAATGATAAACTAATAAAATCCATAACAATAAAATGAAATTTAAGAGAAACATGAGATGTTTACTAATTTTATTAAAAAAGAGAGATATTTACTAATAGAAAAATGTTACATTATTGTTACCATACGTTATAGCTTGTATTTATTAATAAAAAAAGTGAAATTTCTAGAAACGAGGACTATAATAAATATTTCGAGAAGTAAAACATAACAGACATTGACAGATGGACTTTTAGTTTTTTCTTTAAAAATTATTTGGAATGTATAAATAACCTTTAAAAGAATAAATATTTCCCGACTTTTTCCCCCAAAAAAATTCTCACATAAAGAAATATTTCCCGACCAACACCAAGGAATAGAGTTTAGCATTTGGCGACGATTGTTATTTTTTATATACATTTTTTAGCAATAAAATATATATTTTAATTATAACTAACTTTTAATACATACATGTTAATATTTTAATATTTATTTTCTGAAATCATATTTTGAACTCAAAAGGATTAATTTTATAAAAAAATCGATGTTTTCAGCAGAGGTCTATAACAAGTATGTGGATATGTCAAACCCTACCTAGTGTAGTGGTAAGACACAAAATCTTCATAGAGGAGGTTTGAGATTCAAGCCTCGGTAGAGGCCATTTTAGGAAGGGTTCTCAAGTTTGTTTTCTAATTTATTTGTGGGTGTGTGTTGTAAGCCTACGGACAATTAATCAAAAAAAAAACAAGCATGTGGATATTATTGCGTTACTAACACAATAATATGCACAAGCATGTTAACATTCTCTTTAATCTCTTAGAATTAGCGGCATTTACGCATTTTTACAGGTGTTTAATAGAAATTATTCCTGTGCGAGATTAATCATCACTCAATTAACGTTAATTTCTTAATTAGACATCTTGTAACATACGGTTGTCATCAATTGTAAATAAAGGCTTTTTCCTATTTTATTTCCTTTATTTATCTTTTTATCTTCTTTGTTTTCTAGAAGATTCAACTCTCGTGAGTCCTTTTTTTATTTACAAGGTATTACTTACAGAAACCTGCAATGCATTTTGACTTAATCAATATATAAAAAATGATTTGACTATAATTTTTTTCTCACAAAGAAAGAAAAAAACCAGCTTCGGCTACCGCCGATATTTGAAAAGGCATTGTAGATCGATTACAAGCAAATCCTCAAAATTTGTAACAGGAACTCAGGAAGCGTGGTCACTGGTCCACAGTAAAAATTCAAGGTGGATTCTGATATGGATTATAAGTAATATCGACCGTTGAAAACAAGAAATCGTATGGTTATTATACAAATTGAAGTCGCATCCTTTCGCATTCGTTTCCGATCAAATTGATTCAAACACAGAATCAAAGATAAATCATGCTCAATCGTTCATTGTTTTTGTTCATTACCGAAGCACTCAAAATTCAATATCAATCTGATTTTACAAATTGTTGTCATTAAAGTGGTTAATTTCTTATATATGATAGTGACAAATTTGAAATATCATATACTTTTCAATAATTAATTGTAATAAGATGTTAACAAATATACAAGCATAATATACATAATAATTTAATTTGTAATAAGGATTAGTGGCTCCCGATCTGCCCCCTTCTATCTCCGTCTCCGTGTCATTTATTTATGGAAAATGTTCTGGCGATACACTTCATTGATACGCAATCGATACGTACAACAAAGTGCGTCGTTATGCATGTTAAACGCGTTGTTATGTATGTCATTCGAGTTCGGTTGCATGCTATTTTATACTGAAAAAATAATTATGCATGTTAAGCGCTTAACATGCATAATTATTTTTTAACATGTAATCGAAATCGAATAATATACATAACAACGTGTTTAACATGCAAAATGACGTACGTTGACGCACGTATTGATTGCGTATTAGTGAAGCGTATCTATATATCAGCTCGATTTATTCATTGTTTTGAGATGAGAGTAGATCCACTCAAATTTCATATTTACACGAAAGTCATAAATTTGGACATGTATCAAGAATTATATATACTAGAGGTACGCTCGTGCTCCGCGCAAAAAGAAAGCGCGAAAAAGTTAAATTTTAAACTTTCGGATTACAATAATAAAATTATAATAAACTGTTTAAATAAAAAAAAGAAAAAAAGCATTGGCAAAAAAAATTTGCTACGAAGCACTGTGGTAAAGCAACGGCAAAAACTTCTGTATTACAATAGTAAAATCACTGTAGCACGCTACAATGAAAACACTATTTATAACCACTATAACAACTATGTTCAACCTTTATATACGTAGGATTTGTCACTATACTAAAAGATTGGTTCCCAAAAAATTTATAGACTTTGGATCAACTATAACGGTTAATAATTCTAGTTTATAATTATTAAGTAAATGATCTAATAACTCACATAATAGATAACTAGAATGAATTTAAAAAAAAATCATGAATTCAAGCTCTTTTGAGCACAAATAAAAATTATATACCTTAAAGAATAAGATTTTTAAGACACGTTTAAAAATTAATAAATATTGGAAGATTCGAACCCTATTTTTTTCGAAGTAATTATTACATAAGTATTATGCGGAAATAAATAACAGAATAAGTGAACCACTATTAAGCAAATAATTCAGATTTTCTGCCGCGCAGTACATGCACGGTACATGCAGTGCAAAAGTTTTGAATCAAACTTATAAATCCAACTCTTGAATCAAATCCGAACTGATTGTACTGCACAACATAACGAATTCGAACCGTTCAATGCGTATTGCACGGTAGAAAATCTGGATTCATCAAACACATGGGTGGACTTCTACATATGTACTTTTCAATATATGAAGTGAGCATATCTTAGCGGCTAACACTTTTTATTGCTCAAGTTTAAGCTCATTGTTAATTATTTTGTCAACATGTTCCAAAATTTCAGAAATTGTAACCTGCAATCCATAAATAATATTATAGAAGATCAAATTCTGCTGAAGAGAGATTTTAGAGAACTAATAATGAACATCTTAAAAAAAAATTGAATTCTGATGGATCAAAAAGAATCTTTACAAAAAAAATATAATAACTCAAAAATGCCAAACCAAATTTATAATCAATAATAGAAAATGGGATGCATTTTAAAAATATATATGTTTTAAAAATATATATATTCATAATAAATAGTTAAACTTTGTACACAATACATACAATTTAGTAAAGAGTTAGTCTTCTATGGACAAAAAAATTAAACTCAAATTAATTGTATTCGTTGATCATCATCAATTTTGCATCGATAGTAGTAAAATCAAGTTAATTTTGATCCATAGAAGAATTTGTCTTTAGAGTAAATTACTACTATATGTTAATTTGAAGGAGAATCTTGACGCAACGGTAAAATTATTGCCTTGTGATCAGAAGATCACGAGTTTGAGTCACGAAAACAACTCCTTGCAAAATTATAGAAAAATACTAAGTACAAAAACTTCAAAATGATCCAATCTTCGGACTCCGCGTAAGCGGAAGCTTCGAGTGCACCAGAACTACTATATGTTAATTAGAATGTCACATTTGCTAATACCGGATGTAAGCCGCTATTTTTGCTCTTTGTTTTCTCTATTATTCTTCCGATTTGAATGGTTCGAAATTTATCTAACGATTCTAATATATCATAAAATGGAGTAAGACTATGATAATATGTATATAACTTCATATCAACAACTTGTAGGAAATCAAATTTCGTGATTTTTAGAGTCTTCTTGCTAATTTTAAATATTTTTTAAAAACAATCCATATTTAATATTAAAAAAGTGTCATTTACTGAATTGTTTTAAAAAAAAATAATAGTAAGAAAGTTCTAAAATCATGAAATTTGATTTGTTCAGCACTTAAATTGTAATTTATTGAGCAAATTAAACATACATAATTGCATATAACGAAAAAGATATTCTATATATATTACCGACATTTTAGATTAGATGGTCATATCTCATATAAAACCCTGTTGTCTCTTGAAATAACGGTAGATACGAACTCAATCAAGTTACCATCGATCAAACGAGATCTATAAATAAAAAAACTGATCATCATTTCTTATCATAAGAGCAACTTCATCTCTGAAACTCTTAAAATTTCTAAATTATTGTCACATAAGTTTTAAAAATTTAATCAATCTTTAGTTTCTATACTCTTCATTCCTGAAACTAAAAAAAATAGAGTTTCTTAATTGTCACGTCAGCGAATACTACTAATGTTGTGAGAGACCGATCAATTTTAGTCAATTATTAAGCCACGTCAGAGTTTATAAACTCTAAAACAAAGTTGCTAATAAATAAGAAACTCTTAAGCAAAATTTCTAAATAAGAAACTCATCTACATCTCTGAAACTTATTTAAAAATTGTCACATCAGATTAGAAACTCTAAGAAATTCAGAAATAAAAATGATCTGAAAAAGCAAAACAAAATTCTTTTTTTTTTCTCAAATAAAGAAGGCTGATAAGTATCGCATCCCAATTAATTAAAAAGATAAAAACAACCCAAAATAATGTTCTCATTAGATTCATGCAATTTTATACAAAATTGAATGGCGCTACAATAGACAACATTAAATAGGCAAGAAATTCTCTTAACATAATAAATTCAAAAAAGATTCACTAGGTTACACTTTCCCCCCTCCAAAACCCATCTTCCATCTTTCTTTCAAACATCTAACACTTTGCAACTGCTGTGTTAACTACCCCTGTTTCCAGATTTAATTTCTCAACCACAAGATCGTAACACAGGAAGAATTTGAAACACACAACACTGACAAAAAACAACCTCCAAAATAATATATATAACACATATTGTCTCTTTTTATTTTGCCCTTTTGGATTTACGGGGTTCCCCTTCTTTAACTAAAATGCGACGGAAACAACCGAAAAGTCCTGACGGTGTTTTTTGTTTCCTACATTCTTTCCCTGTTGACAGTAACCTGTCGAACGACCCCGCTCTACCGTTGCTACCGGGTTTCGAGAGGCTTGAATCCTCGGCTATTTGCGTGTCATCTCTCTCTGCACATTCTTTCCTGATTTTCCTTCGTTCGAATTCTTGAGAAAGGAACTTCTCGTCCCAAACCAAGCCCGACGAACCTGAACGCCGGAAGGTCATAGATCTCTGTAGTGTCCCCATCTCTCTTTTTCAAAAAACTTAACAGGGGCTGCCAAGGCCTCTCTCTGTTTCTCTCTATCTACTTGTTTAGTATAATTCTCTTCCTTGTTATTTGTTCTTCCCTTTAACGCTCTCTAAAGGGAGGAGAAAAGAGTTGAAGAGAACTGAAGGGCTTCTGTTTTTATAAAGGGAGGAGAAAAGAATGGCGGTTTAGGATTGATATTGACTTGTTGTAAGAATTCAAGTAAAATTATTATTATAGTTTATCGACATTTTTCAAACAGTATAAAATGAGAAATATTCATGTATTCATTTTGACTACGAGAATTAATATCTGACTTTTGTACCGTTTCATCAGCAAAACTGAAAGATTACTGAAACTTCAGTCATTTTTTTTGGAATAAAATATATTGAGGAAAGGGAAAAAATAAAGAGAGGCATTAATGAATTCAATAAATTATAACCAAGACAGTTTCATGGAAGGTGCTTTGGGCAGCGTATATTTTACTTTCCGAACAGCTTAAAAATTCGAATTGACGGAACTACCCTTTGCACGATTTTTTTTCTGGCGATGTCTTCTTCTTGTGTTCGGACACTCCAAAGTAACCAAACCCTTTGAACACTTCGTTCTCAACGAACTACCTTTTCCATCTATGAATTCTCTCCACTGCTCCATTTTTTATCCCTCTCTCCTCTCAACTTCTCCTTCCTCTTTGACGAAACTGCCTGCACTGACTGCTTGGATGGAGTAGGGTTTGAAAACACAGACCTCCGATCCGATCCGGTTGTGCTTGCGTGGAGATCGTGCCGACCGATGCTATTCGGTACTCTTCTCTCCTACTCCCAGTTTCTAAGGTCAGGTTTACGGAGGGTTTTAGCTCCGATCACATGTCTCTTTTTCTGTACTATTTTTATCTGATGATACCAGGAAGAAATCAGTAAGGAAAAAGTTTGAAATAACTAATGGAAACAGGAGAAGTTACCCAATTCTAGGAGGGAGACTTCATTTTGTCAAATTTGAGACTACCAAATTAAACGAATGCTTAGACTTCATCTCATCTAAGCAACTTCATCGTGGCAGTATGCCCATCAAATCTTCTTCTTCTTTTTTCTTATTTTATAATCATAAAACTTCTATTTAGCTTAATGAAATTTTCAGTTGGCCCTGCCCAATTAATTTTCTGAGTATAACTTTTTTGAGGTATCATTGCCTCTTATACTTTTCTTCTTTTGAAATTTGTTCCAATATGGATGGATTAAAACCTGTTTCTTCAGGCAATAAGAGAGGGTAGTAACAAAACTTTTTAATTCATTTTCTGTTTGAGATGTTAAAATTTTGTATATTAATAGATATTAGATTTAACTTTTGGTGTTCTCCCTTTTCAGGAAGAGACTCACCAATATGGCGAGGGACCCCTCAAAATGATAATATAGTAATTAAGGTACCCATATGCAATTAATTATCACCCTATAGTTTAACTTCACTGTTATAAATCAAGTTGCTAAACATTCTGCCAATTGAATAATTTTACAAAGAGTTCCAATAAGGAGGATGGTTTTGGAAAATTTCAGAGAGTAAGTGGTACAAACGTGGGTGGTGGCACCTACTGGAGATTGGATCGTTTATTAACCAAGTGCAACAGGTATATTTCAACTTGTTTGCTCGATAATTCTCCATTTATTTGATCTTTTAAAGTATAGTACAATCTAATCCTTGTTTATCTATTTTCCTTTGGCATAGTTTTGATGAGTTGTTAGAGCTGAGCCAAAAAGGAAATAACTGCCAGTTAGACAACAGTCATGATGCTGAACTCACTTCATATTTTGTTGCTGTTGCATAGATTGGTCTCTCAGCATTAACTATAGCATCGAGTTTTGGAAGAACAATTTCAGAAAATAAGGAACTGTCAGATTATAAGCTGGAGGATAAAGGCTCATCAATGCAGTTGGGATTGAACGAATCAAAGGTAAACAATTGGATTAGTATGATTAACAAACATGATTCAGAATCATAATTATTTCACCTAAAACCAAACTACAAAGTTCCTCGACATGAACTAATTGTTCTAAATATTTGAGTCAATCCAATCAAAAACACCATCATCTCCTATTGTTGAAGGAACTTCAAACTCAGGAGTAGCAATGTAATTGTTTTGATGTGCTTGGCTAGGATGAATGACTGCCCTTGAAGACATTGCCACCTAGCTTCGGCAACTTCAAATTGTGATGGATCTCTTCTAGTGGAACTTAATGCTCTCCTCTTCTTTGAAGTTTGACGCTGATTCTCGTGAGATGGAACTGTCGGCTCAAATAATACATCATTTTGGTTAATAAGCTCTCCAATTTTTGCTTCAGCCAATTGCTTTCTATCAATGGGCCACTTCAGGTACTCATTGTAGAATTTACCAAGTAAACTTTTCATCTTTTCATCAGGATCAGCAATTGAATTGGTATCCAAAGTATTAAACTCTCTTGTATCAAGTCTCCACTGTAGGTGTATTTGATCAAGAGATAGTGATCTAGTTTTCCAATTCCCCATTTGATGTGCACATGGCATACCCATTGTTGCCATAAACTGACTTGTGCAAACGGGATGTATGGTACCACTTTTGGCCTTCACATATTGTTTATGTAACTCTCTTAATGCAAAAAGTGAGATACGAAATATGAGATTCTTGAAAAAAGGAACATTGCAAGCATGAGGTACTTGAAGTTTTTCCCTAGCGAGTTGTGCTTTTATCTCATTAAATTCGTTCTCCACAGCTAAGCATATCTTTTTCTTGACAATTTGCAGATTGCCTACAAAAATTTGAAGAGGACAACATCATATGCATCAATATCGACTTATGTGATGACATTACTCAGGTAGACATTCTATATTAACATTATACCACCATCAGGTATGATGTACCCTACTAAGAAGAAACTGTTCAAATGTATATTTTCCTAAATATTTACCTGTTGATACTTGTAGATATTTTTTGAGTTTAGCATGTGCTCCTTCGGCTCTTGATGATGCTCGATTGCCAAGATGCAGATGTTCATTTGTCCACGCGCTAACAAACTTCTCCTTTAATGGTAACCATGTTCCTTTTATGTATTTCAAAGCAACATTTAGTTCTCTGTATGTTGATTCAAATTCCCGCAAATTATCATGAAACTCATCTTTGGTCGACGAGTACACGACCTGTTCCCAACTAGACATGAACTTATCCCAATCCTCTTGAGTTTCAAATTTTTTTTTGCATTTCCCCAATATATTCTTATTTATATGCCATATGCAAATAATGTTTGTTACAATGGAAAAACAATTGAAATATGCTATAGTGTAATCAATTTATGTACTACTCTGCTACTCTTTGATTGAGAAATCAAAATAAATATTATTTTGATCAAATAATGACACATAAAAATTGTTTAATTTCTTATGCAGAACAGCAGAAACAAGGTAAATATTACCTGAAGAATGCTTATAAACAATCTCTCGTGAAGCAAAGTTTGTTTTTTTATAAATCTGTCTTGTAGGTTGATGATGAGTGTTTTGTCTTATGATGAATTGTTTTTTTAGAATTTTGATTATTTCATTTTCTTCATAGTGACGGCTAATGATATGTGCAAACAAAGAAAGTAAATTTAGGTTATATTTTAAAGATTTAGCAGAGTATGGAGTGTTCCAACAAATTGGAAAGAAATCGTTGAAATCAGGCAATCTGTGAGGGCAAAGAAATTTTTGAGGGGTAATTTAGTCAATTAAAAAAATTAAGCTGTTCGGTAGTAAATTAACCGCTGCCCAAAGCTGTTCATCCATTTCAGCCAAGTTGACCGTAGATTAATAGTTAATATGATATTTCTATTAAAAGCTTACTCTAGATGTGTACCTGACATATTCTATCTGGTTTTCTTGTACCTATATACACACAATAAACCGAAAGGAATATTGAGTAGAACATTTTGTCAACGCAGTTGATTAATTTTATGTTATTGGGTTCGGATAGATTTTTGTGGGTATTTCAATAAAATTCCTTTCATGTTAAAAAGAGGGCTGGCTGTTTACTGTGACACAATTTTCATTTGTGGGTATTTCAATAAACATCTTCATTCCTGCAATTGCGAATGACTTTCTCTACCAATTAATAATAGCCATGTGTCAGCATATTAGAAATTGCAGGAATAAGAAGTGCTCTGAAATTAGTACTTGCAAAATTGCTAACTTATTACTGACGGTTTCAAGAACTGATTCTTAATTAGTCTAGGGTTAAGAGCAACGCCCTCATGTGAGGTTGCGAATTTGAAATTAAGCGAAAGCAAAAATGTCACTGAGTGGAGGATTATATATCAATTTTGAGATACTTAAGAACAAAGATTCTTGTCTATTACTAAAAAAATTGTTGAATGTTTCTGCAATTTCACTTGATAAAAGTTGCCATTTTTTTCTAAACCAAAACAAGATATGGGAACAAAGAAGAAAATTTGATGAGTGGTTTGGGATTGGGGATGGTGGCGGTTCATGGCAGATGGGTTCTGATTTCTGAACAGTTGGACAGGTGCTGGAAATGTTTGGGGTTGGGTTGGGTTGGGTTAGGCAGCAGTTTGGGCTTGAGAGGTAGTGAGGTTGGGCCGAGGTCAGTTGGGGGAAAAGGCGCTGGGCTGGGTTGAGAGCTGGGGCCTGGGGGGTTGGGAGTTGGGCTGGGAAATAGGTTAGATGGGTTGGGCCCTAGGATGGGAGTTGGACTGGCAGATGGCCGCTGAATTGGTAGGGGGTCTGGAGCGGTAGGCCCAGGAGATCTGCGAGTATGTGTTTGGAGGGGTAATTGTGGGCCTCGAGGTGAAATGTTGAAGGCCTTTTTAATTACATATATTGAAGGCCTTTTTATTTAGGAGAAATTCATTTGACATAGAAATTTGGCGGTTCTGTAAGTTTAGCTCCTGATCTAGTGATCTTGATATTGAATCACTTACTAATTTGTTCCCTCAAAACATCTTCTACTCAAATCTATTTTATCAATTTGAATTTCCTATTCTATGTTATGACAGGACTTTTGCAGTTCAGTTGCTTTTGCTGTAAGAAAGATGTTGTCAGATTTGATTTTATTTGGAAAAAGGAGTTCAATCCAGATTTTCTGAACTCTGTTTTTTTTTTTCTTTTCTGGTTTATTTCCGTAATTAGGGCAATGAGAAGGAGCTGTATCTATAATTTCTATAAGATTTCAATTTGATATTATTGCTTTGGTAAATTTGTAATTGATTTTCTTCAAATAATATTCTCTCTGGTATTTTACTGGTTTGAGTTTCATTTAGCATATCCATGTATCAGACATAAGTTAGGTGGTTGGAATTACCAATCTCCACTGTGTTTCGTAAGCAAGAATAGAGATCAATCTTGAAGGATAGGGGGTTTTGTGAGTCGCGCAAGAACCATATCATTTTCTTCTGCCAGTGTTGTACACAGCGTCATAATAGACGAAGCCAATCTTCTGCCACACAGCAGGGACAAACGGCTCAGATTTTGTACGTTGTAGACTACGGATGTGATTCAAGAGGTCATATATTATAAAGTTTAGTTCGCATGAATCTCAACGCAAATCAAAAACTGAAATTTACTACGTGGCACGTACAGTACTTTTGCTGCACAGCAGAAGATTTCTTTCCTAATAGACCAGGGGCCAAATGCTATCAGGTTTGTGTTTTTGCTTTTGTTTGGCGATTTAGTAATAGTTGGGTGTATTGTGGTAATTTGGTGATTTGTTATTCGGGTAATTTTAGAAGTTGGTTGATATTTTATTTTTTTACTATTAGGAATTCAAATACAACAATGTCTTCTAAGTTTGAGATTGAGAGACTTGATGGCACCACAAATTTTGCATTTTGGGCAATTTTCTCATATCAAGACAATTAAAATGCAATCAAGGCACGATTCAAAGATGTTTATGATGAAGATAGGAAGAAGATGAATGAGAGAGCTATTTTGACTATTCACCTTAGTTTGAGCGACTCAAATCTTCAAAAAAAATTGAATGAAAAGACAACTAATGCTTGAAAGAAGTTATAGAGAAAATTGACATGCAGAAATCGGTTACTATTTGGTTGCGTTTGAAGTAGAGATTTCATTCTTTCAAGATGATAGAAAATGCATCCATTAAGGTTCATATTTCAGACTATATCATACTTCTCAACAACATGGAGATGATTGATATTAAGGTGGATGATGAGGATAACGCTAGCTATGGTTTTGTTGTGTTCGTAGTCTAAGTCTTATCAAAGGTTTAAGGAAACAATGCTTTATAGAAATGATTCAGTCATCTTTGAGATGTTAAGAATAATTTGTTAGTCAAGTCCAACATGAATAGTGACTTGTCAATTGCTGAGAATGACCATCAAGATGTTGGCTTGATTGTTGAAACAGATAGACAAAAGAAGAAGAAATCGACTTCATCGACTCACTCGAATCATAAGCACAAGAATCTAATTTGTAATTTTGCAAGAAGATAGGACACATCAAGGTCGACTGTTTCAAACTCAAGAAGATAGGACACATTAGGCGAGGTTAACTTTGATGATTTTGTTGATGCGCTTTAGGATTCATTTTCTAGATTTGTTTAAGGGTGAGATTTCAAGTCAGGGGAGGATTCTTTTTAGTATGCCTCTCATCTCGCCATTCATTGGCAGCAGGCTTGATATGCCTCTCATATGATATCACCATACGTTGTCAGGTATGACATGCGTCTGTTTAGCGGACTATGTTAAGGAGGAAGGATTTTGTGTTTTTTGTATGTAGGGTGTTTAGGAAAGTTTTATTTATTAAGTTTTCTTTTAGGAGAATTTATATTGTTATAAATAAGACTATTGTGTACTCTATCAAGATAAGTCAAGTAATACAATTAAGCTTGTTCATAAATTTTGTCTCTTGACTCTCTCTATTATTTCTACCTCTCTTTCCATTTACATATATAACAATCATATTCCTGCATAGACGATTGGCTGAACAAGAAACCAACTACATATGTAATGCTCAGAGGCTTTGTTTTTCGACTATAGTGTTATCTCTGATATGTTGCTCCAACTTCTTCTTTTAACTGATCAATTTTTTCGATAAGGCTCGTCTTGTCCCACACTAGACCTGAAGAACCTAACCTCCCGAATGTTTGTACTAATCTTGGTAGACCTTCCATATGCAATTCTCTCTTTGTAGATATTTATTTTTTTGTATGTTATGACACGAGTTTTGCAGCTCAAGCTCAGTGGATATTGGCGTGAGAAAGATGTTGTGCTTTATTTTGAACAAGGAGTTAAATTTAGATTTTTCTGAACTCTCTTTTGTTTCTTTTTTTCAGGTTCATTGCGTGAATTTGGGCATGAGAAGGAGTTGTATTTATAATCTTTATAAGATTTCAGTTTGATATTGTTGCTTTGGTTAAGTTGTGTTTGATTTGCTTCAAGTAAGGTTCTTTCTGATATTTTTATGTTTTTTCTGTAGCATATATATGTATCAGACATAAGTTGGGTAGTTGGAAGTACCAAATTTTAACTTCTTTTGTAAGCAAGAATAGAGATAAAGTGAGGTGGTAAATGAAAAATAGAAATATCGCAATTATATCATCACATTCACAATATGCTTCCTGTATCAGTTTGTACATGCTGGGTACCAGCCTTAGGCCTAGATTACTCGGTTATAGGATCTGGCAAGGTTCCCATAGGAATATGCATTGTAATAATAATACAACAATAAACAAGAACACGCCAATAATAATAGGGAATATATTTTCTTTGCCACTCAAAACTGAGAAAATCGTAAAAATGTCATCCAAAATTGAGTTTTGCTTCCTTATTTGTCATTTTTAATATTCTAATATTTTCTGCCAAAATAAAAAAACATTTTTTTTTTATTTAAGAACATAAAAGTTCTTCTTGCTTCATTTCTTCTTCCCCCTGATGGCCTTCTCTCCCTTCCTTGGTTCCATCCTCTCTCCTTTCTCTTTCCTCTCAACTTTTCTCACTTTCTCCTTCTTTAATCTTGTTATGCCTCTCTCCTTTCTCTTTCAAAACCAATCAAACTCCTCAGTACATCATTTCCAATTTGAGAATCTCATCTTCCTGATCCCCTCTCAAATGCATATAACTTCAAGAGTAAATTACTCATTTTGGCGAGTTAGATCACAAATGAGGTATTGTTAGAAAGATAAGACTGAGGAAATCACAATTATACCTTCAGATCTTGATGAGAAGTCAATAACAAGGACATATTGCTCTATGAAATGTCATAGCTTCAAGTTGGAGATGATGATTTAAGCATCAAAATGCGACATTAAGCGATCCTAGAGCTTCACTTGAGCACCATGACCTTAAGGCCCACATGAATTTTGATTGAGAGCCCTCAATTTGATGAGTACATCACATGGTGACTCGACAGAGAAGGAGTGTGGGGTCATCTTGTCAAGGTCAAGTCAAGTCGAAATGCTGGGTTGTGCGAGCGACGGTTGGCTCGACAGTTGCGGAGACCAGGAACGGAGCCTCTTTCTCTTCTCTATCAGAGATGCAGAGAGAGATTAAAGAAAGACAGAGTGAGAGAGGTTGAGGAGAAAGAGAAAGGAGAAAGGAAGAGTGGGATTAAAGAAAGAGAGAGTAGGAGAGGTTGAGGTGAAAGAGAAAGGAGAGAGGATAGAATCTCGAGGAGGAAGGAAAAGGCCATCGAAAGGAAGAAGAAGGGAAGAAAGAAGGAAATGACATTTTTGTTCTTAAATTTAAAAAATTATTTTGACAGAAAGTATTAAAATATTAAAAGTGGTAAATAAGAGAGCAAAATTCAATTTTGGATGGCAGATGAAAGAGTTGGTTTTGATTGACATTTTTACGATTTTTTCAATTTTGAATGGTACATAAAATATTTCCCGTAATAATAACTGATTCATTAAAGTTGTTTTTAATAAAATGTGGTGCAACACGATGATGGTCAGTGATATCACAAAGGTGGGAGTTTAAGTCAAGCAGATCCTAAAAAGATAATTTGACACCACAAAGGACCTTAAAAAAAAAAAAGTTTGTATTACAATATCCAAATGAAACTCGAAGGAGTCATATTTTTATTCACACCAACACAAATTGGCAACCATGAACATTATATTTATATCGAGTCCGGGATAAGTAAAGACATAAAAGAAAGGAGGGATCAAATTGAAGATAGAAAAATGGAAGAGAGCATCTAAGCATTAATAAGGGAAAAAAAAGAAATCAACGGACTAGCTTAGAATTTTGCTGGTCACGTGGCAAAGCTAGGTCATCTCCAATCAGTACATCTCTAGCTTGATCCGACAAATTCTCACATGCCATCTTATTCTTGCGTCGACGATGGCTGAACAAGAAACCAATTACAGACATAATGCTCGGAGGTTGTCTTCGTTCATCGACTATCGGGTTATCTCTGATATGCTGCTCCAGCTCTTCCTTCAACTGATCAATTTTCTCGGAAAGGCTCGTCTTGTCCCACACCAATCCCGACGAGCCTGACCTCCTGAATGTTTGTACTGATCTTGGTAGACCTTCCATGTGTAATATTTAATTTTCTCCTTTTCTTGAAGTGTAAGATTACTTAATGGAAGGACTAGTGCTGCAGGCAGTATATATAACTATAACAAAGGTTTCATTAATTAGAAATAGTACTAGGCAAGGGAATATTTTTTATTCTGTTTACTATAATTTAAGTGGTAGTTATGAAATATGAATTAGAATATTCTCTCTGTCATTGTTGCTGCTCTTCTAATTAAAATAAACGTTCAGCTCTTTGCACACTACATAATATATTTCTACACCAATAATAACAAAGTGTCGATCGATATGAACGAGATGGTTAAATAAATCTTCAAGGAATCCCCCCACGCCTTTTATAATTGGACAGCGATTTTGCCACACTCAAAATAAGAAAGAAAATAGTAAATGTATCAACGGTAAGGATCACAAGTTCACAACTAAAACCAAAATAAAGTCGAATCATGTCTAGTGCAACGGTAAGACGCAAGATCTCTGTAAGAATTGAGAGAGATCTCAAGTTCAAGTTCCGATGAAGATTATTTTCATGAGAATTTTTAGTTTATTCTCAAATTTGAGTTTGTATGTGTATTGTGTGTGTAATCCTACGGATAATAAATAAAAAAGTAACTAAAACAAACAAAAAAGTGACAACTACAAAAAATAACAATACCTGATTTAAAATATGAATTTAGTTAGCTAGCAAGCCTCTATTTATAATGTGAATTTCAAAATAAAAACTAAACTTTTTTAGATTGTCAAGATAAATATTTGGAAGTTTTTATCAGTTGAATACTTGAATTAATGAGATGTATATATTGATCTTGCACGCCTGTCATCCAACATGTGAATTTTTTTCTCAAACTTTTTTTATATATGTAATAGTTTTTGAAATCCCAACATCTATTATTATACGTCTCTTAATTCCACATTTGTACTCGCGATGATTAAATTCATAATTTCACAAAAATCATTCTAATTAAAAAAAATTATTCATAATTATTCTAATTAACTACCACTAAATTACTAATTCACTTGCTCCAACACGTGAAATTGTTATTGACAAACTTCTAAACACCAAATTTGAACTTAGTCGGTGTTCATGTCACTAGTGAATGGTGATCCTTTCCAATATAGGAAGCATAGAAAGCCTCAAATAATTTTACTAGCTAGTAGTTCCATTACCATGGTGACCAATTAATTGTTTGGAAATGATTCGGTGAGATATATAAACAAATCGTGATTCGAATATTCTACAGATATAATTCGATATAGGGTTCATTTTTGCAATATATACAGAAATATATATTTGAAAAACATGGTTATTAATCTGATTATCTATGAAAATTTTCTCCGGTCTCTCCAAAGCAGTTTATTTTCCTCCTCTCTTCTCAGATCTGAACCCACCAACTAGCGACAAGGAGTTCGAGATATCTGACAATGAATTGAACATAACTTGCAGGTGATTCGAAATTCAGCGAAAGTCAAATGGCACTGAAAGACTCTAAATCGTTTTGATAATATTTGAGAGCAAAGACCATTCATCTATTCTTCAAAAAAAAAAATAATGAAAGTATATGGCTGCAAGCAGTACATATAAGATCGTTTTAATTAGTTAGAAAGAGTATAGTACTAGACGAGGGAACATTTTTTAATTTTGTATTACTATAAATTAAGTGCTAGTTTTTGCATTGGAATATTCTCACAGTCATTGTTGCATCTCTGATAATTAAAATGTTCAGCTCCTTTCACATTGCAGATTATATTTCTAGACGAACAATAACATATTGCTTTTAAAGGCTTTTAAGAAAGAGCCGATATGAACGAGATGAATAAACAAAGCTAGAAGAAATCCAATGATCTTTTATTTGGTACAGTTGTACAGATTAATTTTGCCCACACAAAATAATAAGGAAATAGTAAATGTACCAACGGTAAGAATTACAACGACAGACTAAAACTGTAAAACAGACAAAGTACAAGAAAAATAACTATACTAGCAATTAATGAAACAATCAATGAATATAAATTATCTTTACACCTTGAAGTAATAAATCACCTGCAAGCTTACTCTATTTATCCATCAGTAGTCTCATTCTTTTATTATTTATCTAAAATAGTATAGAGACGAGGGTGTGTCGATTTTAAGGACATGCTGATATTTCAATCTGAATCGTTTATTTTATCATCTTAATCTGAGTCGTTTATTGTTTGGTTGGTTAATATGTGATAATGTTTCTTACAGTTTTCGGGTATAAGTTTGAAATTTGCTAAATTCTTTTGTGTTGCACTCGTCACATGAATCTGCTGTATTGTTCTATTCTTATTAATCGTGTATCTTTATTATTACATTTAATGCATTATTAATTATGCTCTTTTTATTAATTATATGAATATCAAAAATCACTCATTAAATGTATATATTTTCATACTATATACGTATAAAATATTTTATATTTATATATACACATATAAATACATTTTCTTATCATATAATATAAATAATATTATGTGTATATTTTCATACTATCTACATTTAATATATTTAATATTGTATTTATTTTTCATATTATGTATTTTCGCATCATATACTGTAAATCACATTATGTGTATATTTTTCATATCACGCTTATATAATTTATATTATTCACATGTATATAACACAAAGGCATGTGCAAGTTATTAGACCTTGATTATGCAATTCAGTACAAAAAAAGAGGTAAAGAATGTGATTACTGATGTCTTATCCAGCAAGTGGTGTAAATAGTCTTAACACCAATTTAAATGATGGACTCGCGGGTAAAGGAGAAGTAATGTAGAAAGAAAGAAACTCGAGTGTAGAGTCTGCAAGTGGGACCAAAGAGTCACGAATAGAGAAAGTCTAATTCGAATGGAAAATAATCAAACTGTTAATTAGTATCAACTAACCGGTTAGTTGCTCGTCTCTTATTTCTTTTACTTTTTATCAATTACTACAGTAATTAGATGATGTAATAATAGAGTTCTAAAAAAATCCGAACGGGTCAACCCGCTCGTGGTCTGATTCATCCGATCCGTAACCGATTCGACCCGAGGTGCAAACCCGCCCCGACCCGTGGATCTACGACGGGCCGGGTAGTTCTATTTTTCTCGAAATCCGTTCCAACCCGTGATCCTTCAAACTCGTGACCCGACCCGACCCGTGGTAAACCCATGCCAACCCGTGGTAACCCGTGTGAACCCTCCCGACCCGTGCCAACCCATGATAAATCCGTGACAACTCATGATAAACTTGTGACAACCCGTGACAAATCCGTCCGAATCCGTGTTACCCTTGACAAACCCGCGAAAGATTCAAAAAAATAAAAATAAAAATAAAAAAATATGGCAGAAAAATAATTAAAAAAATCGGCGGGAACCCGACCCGCCCAAACCCGTGTCCGTCCAACCCGTCCGAGTTTACCACGGGTCGAGTTGTTCTTTACCCTATTAGACCCGTGATAATCCGTCCCGTCGTACTCGTGGACCCGTCCAGCCCGTAAACCCATAGATCGTCCGAATTAGACACACGGGTACCCGACCCGTCCCGTTGTAAATACTCTATATAATAATATACCTATATAAAGACGAATAGGCTTATTTACAACAGTCAACAGTTGTTGAATTCTAATTGAAACCTTAGACACATCTTCTTCATCTCCATGTTATCTGTAATTTTCATTTGAGATTCAATAAAAATATTATTAAAATCTAATTTGATCCTCCTGTTATCTCAACTAGTCCAATTTCTATTAAATTTATCTTTATTCGTACTTAATTTCTATCTGAGATCTTCACAAGTGGTATCACAGCCTACAATCCCACACTCATTATGTATGCCCAAGAAACGATATCTTCTGCACTCATCTTTTATGGATGCTCTCTGCACCCGTTCAATATGAATCGTTGGATTGGATTTGACCGAATATGATTTATAATACAAAAAAATCTCTTGAATCATATAATTGACGATCAACCATTCAGATCTAGTCGGACGATCCAGATTAACGAATGCAGAGAACATCGATATAAATGGATGCAGAAAATACGATTTCTATGCCCAATATCCGAATGGAGAAGGCAATGATAATCTCCAAGCTCAATTAGCTCAGATTTGATCTGATGTGGATTTGATGAAGAAAAGGAGCGAGCCTGACAACTACATGGACCATTTGCCTACAACAGCCCAATTTTCACAGTTTTTTTTTAATAAAAAGTATATATATAATTTGGTAAAAAAAGATGATTTTTTTTTAAAAGATTTTTAATAAAGAACGATAGAAAATTTGCTATTTTTTAGAATAGAAAAAAATATTTTGTATTTTTTAATAAAAAAATGTCTTTCTATTAATAGATAAATAATCCTTTGATTCTGAAAACATAATTTTTTTTTCGTTCTTTTTTATTATGTCCAAAAAAATTATCTTTTTCCTTTTAAAACATATTTATAATTTTTACTAATAAAAAAAACTACAATTTTCACGCGCCTCTCCCCTCGTTGTGACTTGTGAGTTGAGATCTTTAATCGCACTTGCTAGAATTTTTTCCATAGAGAGTCAAAGAATTAACTTCTTTAACATATAGGACCAAGGATTTTCCAAAAATATCACAGAGGAAGGGCGCAAGTGTTGTGCCTCTAAGAAGATTTTATTTTACTCTGATTCTCAAGCACTCTTTGACCAACTTTTGCATGTGAGAGACCTAGTTGTCGTTGAAATTCAGGAGCGCAAGTATTACTTGCGCCTCTAAGCTTATTTCTAAAAAATGCCCCCAAGTATAGTAATCTCAACGAGTATTAAAATTCGTACGTGTCCGAAGTGGACACGGCTAGGTTGCACATCAACATCTTGGCATTTGATTAAAATATATTATAAATTATAGTCATTGATTTTTTGCAGAGATTAAGTTTGACGAGTTATTTTGTGCATTTTGTGTAGAGAGTGATTTTATGAGGCATTTGCGATCAGCAACATTATTTATTATATTTGTATTAATTGTCTGCTTACTGTTATATTTATTGCTTTATCAGTTATGCTCATTTTTTATTTGGCATATTGTTATATATTTGACAAGGTTATATGCTAGACGGTGAAGAGTGGGTAAATGAGTAGAGTAAAATGGTCTTTTGCCTAGACTCATCGGGCCAACTCTTGTTCAAGTATTCTTCCTCACCTTCATTTGGTAAACCAAGTCATTCGGTCATTGAGAATAAGGTGACCACAATAGGTTTACCGCACACATACGTGGTGAAATTGAAAGGTTTTTTTTTTATAATTTTCATGTTGACATAAAAGGCTTGTACCAAAGTCTCATTATATGACTCATTACACTCTAACAAGGCCTTTAAACCCCACCGGTTTGAATACTCTTTTAACTTTGCCCGTTCAAACACCCCATTAATTCTCCCCATAACAACAAAGTAGAAGCACGAGAATTTTGGTATTTTGTTGAGAGCCCGAAATTTCACATATGCTTCATCGTCCTTAAACAACTCGAATTTCATCCAATCTTGCCGGAACCTGATTCGATGTCGTGCGATGAGAAAAGTCCAGGGTTGAATGAGATAATTGAGTACTTAAGCGCTTGAAGGAAACCTTGCGAGTGCGCTTTTAACTCCTTTGACAAGTGAATCCATGGAGTGGTTTGAGAGATGTGATCTTGAAACCCTAGGTTTTTATTGGGGGAGATTGGAGAGAATAAGAGAGATTTGATGAAGGAGGAGTAGAGAAATGAGATGAGAAAAGAAAGGAGAGCAAGAATTTTTAAGAATTTTTAAGAAAAAGGGTCAGCAGAGGTGGTATGAGGAGGTTTGGGAGAAATAAGTGGAAGAAATTCGTGGCTTGTAGAGAAAGAAAGAAGAAGAAAGGAGTAGGCGACCGATTTAATGAAGCTAGAGACAACGAACTATTAGCAACGGTTGCAATCGTTAGCTAACTGTTAGATTCTGGGAGAAAAATTGAAAATTGAACGTAAGAAGAGTATACTAACTGTTAGCAACGGTTAACAACCGTTGGCTAACGATTGAACGCTGGCTTCTGAAGAAAATTCGAAGGATTTGAATTGTTTCAAGCGTTAGCAACGGTTGACAACTGTTGGCTAACTGTTTCTTGCTGGAATTTGGAGAATTTCGAGGAATGGTTAAGCGTTATTAACCGTTACCAACGGTTACTTGCTGGAATTCTAGGGAATTTTGAGCAGCTTGAAGATTTGTTGAGCGTTGCCAACCGCTACCAATGATCGAAAATCGTTGGGTAACAGTTGCTTGCGAGAATTGTAGAGACTTTTGAGCAGTTTGAGGATTTGTTGAGCGTTGCTAACCGTTACCAATGGTTGAAAACCGTTGCGTAACAGTTACTTGTTGGAATGTTAGACATTTTTTAGAGAATGTAATCAATTAAGTTCTAACATTCCTAACTTGAAACGTAGCTCACAATGTTAGGAGTTTTGTGAATATATAGGCAATTTGAGTTATGGTATCGATATAAGATAGTTAAATGTCACCTTTTTCCATCTCGATTGAAGTGATGTCTAATTTCGATGTGTTTGGTACAAGAGTGGAATATCGAATTTTTGGAGATTAGAATTGCATTTGTGTTGTCACACATTATTGGGACCTTGCATAAGTGTAAATTATAGTCGTTTAAAGTATGAATCATCCAAAATAATTGAGTGCAACAACTATCCGATCTCGACCGTCGAAAGCGCTATCAATGTTTGTTTTCGATTAGACCATGATACAAGTAAACCACCTAAGAATTGACAAGTTCTGCTTGTACTTTTCCTATCTATTCGGTGTCCGACGAAATCGGCGTCGGTATAACCTACTAAGTCAAGTTTCGATTGACGACCATACCATAACCCTAAGTTTAAGGTACCTTTTATATATTTGAAATTTTTTTGACGGCTTTTAAGTGTGACTCCTTAGTATTTGATTGGAATCTAGCACAAAGGCATACCGAAAATATAATGTCAGGCCTACTTGATATTAAATAGAGTAGATTACCTATCATAGTGCGGTATAGAGAAATCTCTACCAGTTTTCCGCTTTTATCTGCATCAAGTTTGATATTTGTCGCCATCGGTGTCTTGCTAATCTTGCTATCATGCATGCCAAACTTCTTCACCAACTCCTTTGCATATTTAGCTTGATTTTTTTAATATACCATCGTGTAGTTGCTTGATTTGCAATCCCAAGAAGAATTTTAGATCTCCCATCATGCTCATCTCGAATTCACTGCTCATTAACGAGCAAAATCCTCGGCAAGTGTCGCATTAGTTGAACAAAAAATAATATCATCTACGTATATTTGAACCAACAATATGTCATTTCATTTATTTTTGGTAAAGAGAGTAGTGTCATTTTTCTCTCTTGTCAAATCATTATTTACTAGAAAGGAACTAAGCCTACCATACCATGCTTTAAAAGTTTGTTTTAGACCATAAAGGGCTTTATCAAGTTTGTATACATGGTCGAAAAAGTTTGGATCAACAAAACTTGGTGGTTGGTGCACATATACTTCTTCTTGTATGAATCCGTTCAAGAATGCACTCTTGACATCCATTTGAAATATGATAAAGCCTTTGTAAGAGGCATATGCCAAGAGCATCCTAATGGATTCTAATCTAGCAACGGATATTCTTGTTACTAGTTCAACACTCAGTCAATGAGATTGAATTCTTTGTCTAGGGATGAATTGCGTAATTGTGACTAGGTATACTCCATACGATTATGAAATGATAGCCAATTTCTTTCATAAACTTCTAGATTGAAGCTGCGCCCTCATTATCAGATCAAATTTCTTGAAAATAAGCTTCGACATGCGCTTTTGCATCTTTCTCCCACCTTGGCGGCCTCTGTTTTGTAGTAAGGTTCTTTGGTTTTAGTGAATCCAATACTTTTCTAAGAGATCTTTCAGAATCTTTTCCTGTGAGAACGTCTTTTTTCTATCGTTCTGCTTATTTTGTCTAAAATATTTTATTATCAACCTAGATTTATTACGAACAACATTCCCTTTTTCGTCCTTTTTATTTAGAAAAACCCATTTTGTTCCAATTATTGCTCTATTTTTAAGTTTTGGCACAAGTTCCCAAACTTTATTTCTTTCAAATTGGTTTAATTCTTCTTGCATGGCACAAATATCGGCATTCGAACATGTTTGTTCTAAATTATTTGGTTTAATTTGTGAAACGAATGAACAATAAGCAATCATTTGGTTCAAACCGAACCCAGTTCTAACCCCTTCTCTAGGGTCTCCAATTACATTTGTCAAATGATGAGCAGTTATTTTCCTTAGGTCTTGAGATATTTGATATTCGGTATGTTCCGTTGATGTCGAGTCTCCCTCTTAGGTGTCACCTTCATTAAGAGCATTTTGTTTGTGTCCTTTCACTTGGCTCGAGATAGTGGTTTTCCCATCGCCTTGTTGCTCATTGTTGACACTTTGCAGATTATCCAAGAATATGATCTCTCTTGGTACTTTTTCTTGAGAATGAGTCCATAAGTCGGATTCATCCAAATCTACAATCAACATTCCCTTTCTCGGTCCGAGCATTAGTAAGTTCATCAAATTTAACGTGAATGGACTCAATGACAATTTTAGATGTTGGCACATAAACTCTATAGGCTTTACTAGTCATTGATTAACTCATTAAATTACCCTCAATTGATTTTGAATCGAAATTTGGTGACTTTGGGGGAATCATCAAGGAGAGTATTTTAAACCAAAAATCCTAAAATAAGATATGTTTGGTTTGCGACCTACCACAATTCATAAGGTGTTCTTTTGATTGTTGGTCTTAGATCTACTTTATTGATTACATGGCATGTGGTGTTAACCGCTTTGGCCCAAAGATATTTTGGTAAAGAGAAGTCATTTAGCATAGTACGTGCAAGTTCTTGTAAGGTACGAATTTTCTTTTCTATTACACCATTTTGTTGGAGTGTTCTAGGAGTCGAGAACTCATGTTTATATCCTCTAGTGGAACATAATTCATCAAATCTAGCATTTTAGAATTCACTTCCATGGTCACTTCTAATTCTTTTGATTTTTAGGTCTTTTTCATTTTTAACTCTGTTGCAAAAGTCAACAAAGTTTTCAAAAGTTTTATTTTTATGGCTTAAAAAGATAATCCATGTATATCGGCTATAGTCGTCTACACACACATACCTCTTTTTAGCCAAGCTTGAACACATTAATTGACCCGAACAAATCAATATGAATTAATTATAACGGCTCATCGGTTGAGACCACATCTTTGGAAGCAAATCTAGATTGAACTTGTTTACCTTTAATGCATGTGTCACATACTCCGTCCAAGTTGATTTTGCTCAAAAGTAACCCTTTAACTAAATCATGCTAATCAATTTCTTATTAGAGCTTGCACCTAAATATGCTAACCTTCGATGTCAAAGTCAAAATTGATTAGTTAATGTATTGAAACATACTTCATCTTAGCTAAAATCATTCAAGTATCAATAATAAATTCCATTTTGTCTTTCATCTTGATAGACTTTCTCATTTGTTTTGAATCACATTAGATGACAATTGTGTGTTTCAAACCTTACATAATTGTCTTACACTAAGCAAGTTAACCATTCACTAAATAAACATTTGAAATAGTTAGATTTTGATTTTCAACGGATTCTATGCTAACAATTTTACTCTTTTTTTATTACTTTCAAAAGTCACTGAATTACAGAGTTTTAATGAAATAAAATTAAAACTAGAATCAATATGATGTGAACATCTTGGATGAATGACGTCAAACAAATCATTATGGGTGTGTTTGGATCACCAAAAATAGCACTAACCATGGATAAGTGTTGCTATCCACACAAAAATGTGATCCAAACATGATTTAGTAAGTTGTGAGTAGTGTTGGTTAGTGCTATTTTGCTAATCCAACAAAATGGTAGAATTAGCAAATTAGCACATGTCATGGTTAGCAAAATTATTATTTTATTACATTGTAATCATCATCTTGATATTATTATTATTATTATTATTATTTAATAATAATAATATTATTATTTAATAATAATAATATTATTTTATTATTTATTGTCATTATTATTTTATTATTATTATAATTGTCATTATTATTATTTTTATTATTATTATAATTGTCATTATTATTATTATTTTAATTGTCATTATTTTATTATTATTATTATTGTCATTATTATTTTATTAGTATTAATATAATTGTCATTATTATTTTATTAGTATTATTATAATTGTCATTATTATTATTTTTATTATTATTATTGTAATTATCATTATTTTATTATTATTATAATTGTCATTAATATTATTTTATTATTATTATTTTTTTAATTGTCATTATTTTATTATTATTATTGTCATTATTATTTTATTAGTATTATTATAATTGTCATTATTATTATTTTTATTAATATTGTAATTATCATTATTTTATTAT
This sequence comes from Eleocharis quinqueflora, assembly GCA_964058865.1. NCBI lineage: Eukaryota > Viridiplantae > Streptophyta > Magnoliopsida > Poales > Cyperaceae > Eleocharis > Eleocharis quinqueflora. Next base: position 108,052 of record CAXKVX010000050.1, on the reverse strand, counting down.
TATTATAATTGTCATTATTATTATTTTATTATTGTTATTATTTTCATTATTATTTTTTTAATTATTATTATTATTGTAATTATCATTATTTGATTATTATTATAACTGTCATTATTATTATTATTATTATTATTATTATTATTATTATTTTAATTGTCATTATTTTATTATTGTTATTATTGTGATTATTATTTTATTAGTATTATTATAATTATTATTTTTATTATTATTGTAATTATCATTATTTTATTATAATTATAATTGTCATTTATTATTATTGTAATTATCATTATTTTATTATTTTATTATTATTATTGTAATTATCATTATTTTATTATTGTTATTTTATTACTATTATCATTTATTATTATTGTATTATTATTATATTGTAAATTAAAATCAATATTTTATTATTTTATTATTATTATTATCGTTAAAAAACTAAAATAATTTATTATTTTACTAACTCACTATTACTACTCCAAATGTGCAATCCAAACAACATTTTCACTAACCTAGATAGCACAAAATTAGCACTATTTTTGCACTAACCTAGATAGCAAAAAGTAACCACTATTTGAACCACTAAATAGCACTATTTTTGCACTAATAATCCAAACACACCTATAAGAATATATTATTTCTCCATTCTCTCCGATGCAGTTTAGTTCCTGCTCTCTTCTCAGATCTGAACACACGAACTAGAGAGAGGAAGGGTAGAAGAAGAAAGAGCTTCACACCGTAGTCAATGGCGGCAGTGGCGACAGCCACCGACCTTTTCGGAGAACCGATCGAGGCGCACCCGACCTGGTTCACCCCCGCCGCCTTCCTCTCCTCCGACTTCTCCCCTTCCTCCTACATCTCCAACCTCCGCTCCTACGTCCCCCTCGAAACCCTTGCGGGTGAACTCAGATCTCACCTCACCTCGCTCAACTCCGATCTGATCGACCTTGTCAATCGCGACTATGCAGATTTTGTCGGCCTTGGAACTAGGCTCGCTGGCGCCGGTGATGCGGCGGCGCGGATCCGTGATCCCCTGGTTGAGTTGCGTGCCAAGGTGGCCGCATTGCGTGCTGCTGCTGCTACGCAGCTTGTTGAACTTAGAGCAGGGATGGAGAGACGCGCTGCTGCTGCCGCATCCAGGGAACTGCTTGAGAGAATGCTTGATACATTTCACGTGGTTTCTAAGGTATTTGTTGTTACTCTCCTTATGTTTTAACTTCTCTAACGGATCTGTTCAGCACATGTGACGACCTGTGAAAACTGTTTACGTGAATTTTATATCCATGATATATATGCTAACTATGACATACATGATATGTATAATCATTATACTAGCAGTCGGAAGCGGATCCAGGATTTCCGTCGGGGGGCAAGATCTATAATTTTGTTTCCAGGGGGCAAAATGCCGTAGAATTTTAAATATACATGCTTATTTTGCAAAATATTTTGACAAATCGTAAGCAGTTATGAATAGCACGAAGTTTCTCATACATTAAGTTAGGCTCAATTATTGTTCTTCTTGTTGTTGCAATCATTTGGTTTTTCATTCTTTTTTATTTGAGATCAGTTATAAATGTTGAAGGGGCTGCCACAATTTATATGTTGTTGTTAATTTAGGTTGAAAAGCTTATAAAAGAGCTTCCTACCGCACCCTCGGATTTGTCAGGGGCAGGAGCAGATGTTGGCTCTGTAGCTACTGATGGTACCTTGCAACATTCAGAAAGTGGAACCGGCACTAGAATTACTCAAAGCATTCTTTTGGAAAGAATTGCCAGTGAGATGAACCGATTAAAATTCTACATTGGTGATGAAAAGGTTTGTTTTACTTTTACCCAATTATTTTCTATTTTCAGTGGGTGCAATGCACAATTATCTAACTTTCCTGGTCAATTTAGTACGAAAATGTCAAAATTAAGCCTACAGAGACAAAAAAAAAATGCTACTACACAATTTAAGCTTCAACTGGTGCCAAATATCTATAGTTTCTCTCCATGTCGCACTTGAACACTGAAAATCCTTAAAGGAAGGAATTGGTAAGATGGTGGAAAGTTGTGCAGGTAATTCTAGGTAATCGAGATACTCATGATCCAGAAATCCCAAAAAGAAAAAAGAACAGTCAGATACTAGTACCTTGAGGCACTGATTCTTAGTGCTTTACTGTTGTTTCTATTACAATGGCAGTACAGAACCTTCCATTCATTGAAAACATGGAGAAGAGAATTCAAGCCACAACCTCACTACTAGACAACAGCTTGGAACAGTGCTTCGTGCAAGGCCTGGAGCATCGTGACAATAATGCCATCTACAACTGCCTCCGTGCATATGCAGCTGTAGACAACACCTCAGCTGCTGAGGCACTTTTTAGTAAGACTGTGGTTTCTCCCTTGATACAAGAAATTATTCCATACAGACAAAACAACCAACCTGAGGCGATCTCATCGGCGTCTCATGACGAACTTGAAGGGGATTATCAGCAAATCATGCAGTGTATAGAGAAGGATTGCAAGTTCATACTTGAGTTATCTTCTTCAGGTGAGAAATAGGATTTTGTTATTTGCTTTAGGTGTATGCTGTTTTGAGTTATGCCCAATCAAACATAGCTTAGACCTTCTTATTGGAACTAATAATATTTAGTCTCTTCCATTCAAACTTTGTGTGCTTTATAACTCTTAAGGTGTGAACTCAATTATCAAATGAATAAAAAGCTCCATCAGAAAAGGGAAAAGAGTTGTGAATTATTGCCACTATCATAGGGCCTGCTATGCATCTCTTAAATTATCATACTGGTATAAGACCTGAGGATGGTTGCCAAGGAACCGGAACATAGTGGTACAACAAACTATAACAAGAACAACATTCATTCTGGCCCCTATGTAACCAGGAATAGGGTAGTATTCTATCAGATTTTCATGTAACATTTTCTTGAAACCACTTCTATAGGCTTGCCATGCATCTCTAGATTTTCATACTGTTACAAGACTAAAGAAAGGTTGCCAAAAAACCAGATCATAGTGGTACAGTGAAATGTACCCCACCCCCTATTTGTACTATTTTCATGGAACACAGTATATTCAGCAGTTACCAGAGGTACTTTTAGAGATATATCTAATAAGTAATAACTACAGATGTTTAGATTGCTCGTTTTGTTGTCCGAATAACTAGTGTATAGTTATGGAATATGAACCCTCTTTAGTTTATTCTTGCAACACTTAACCTGATCTGTTGTACTAAAACTGTTATTGCTATTGTTTCTGTCATCTGAATATGTTTTTATCCAATGTAGCGAATTCTGGGTTGCATGTCTTTGATTTCCTGGCCAATTCGATATTGAAGGAGGTGCTATTTGCAGTTCAGAAGGGAAAGCCTGGGGCCTTCTCTCCTGGAAAGCCTACTGAATTCTTGAAGAATTACAAATCCAGTCTTGCTTTTCTTGCATTCCTTGAAGGTACTGCTTGTCAAACATGTATGATTGCTATAGATTACTTCTCTAATGACATTCTGTGGGCCTTCTCTAGGTCATATATTTGTTGATTATTCCTCTCACATGCTGGGGAGTATTTCGCATGTCTATAATATCTTTTTTCTAATTTTGAATTTTTCTAAATTAATATAAGAATTTGTTGCCAATATTATAAAAAATGTTGATTGTCAAGGAATCCCAACCCTTATTGCTTATCTCTTTTTGGCAATGATTGATTTTTGTTTACTCATCTATTTTTTCTTCTGTTGAGTAAGTTCTCTAACTAGAACCTTGTAATTATTTTTTAAAGGTTACTGCTCCACAAAATCTGCTGTTGCTAGGTTCCGTTCAGAGGTGGTGTATGCAGAGTTCATGAAGCAATGGAATGTTGGTGTGTACTTTTCATTGAGGTACTTGCGTGAAAGTTTTCGAACTTTTTTTTATTTAAGTGTAATTATTATGCGGATTTTGATATTCTTTTTTTGGATTTTGCTCTCTTTTTTTTATCCTGCAAATTGCCACATAAAAACATACATAACCATAAAGTTAGAGGCACTAATCAGAATTACTAGTGCGTGCCATCAAATATTGTAATCTTTTGGTCATTAATTGACCTCTAATAAATGCTGTCATCACTTAATGTACTTTTGTTCAATTGCCTAAGATTTCAGGAAATTGCCGGGGGTTTAGATTCTTCTTTGACAGGTCCCATTAAACTAGTCGAAGGTGAAGGGACAACCCATAAGCTATTGTTGAAACAGAGTATAAAGCTGCTAGAAAGCTTAAATACTTGTTGGAGTGATGATGTTCTTGTTTTCTCTCACTCTGACAAGTTCTTGCGTCTATCCTTGCAGCTTCTCTCAAGGTACACTTATTTCCCTTTATCTTAAATTCCTTCAATTTTATGTCCTATTGTAATTGCGTTCTCTTTGTTTTTGGTGATCTGATCAGGTACTCAACATGGCTATCTACCGGGCTGGCTGTTCGCCGAGCTCGTAGTGGGGACGCTGACTGGGCAATATCTGCACCAGCGGAGGATTTTGTATTTGTATGCTTTGCTAATTTGAATTTATCTTCATAGATCATGGTTGTACAACTCTAAACAAGGTCCTACGTCTCTAATCGCAACAAAAAGTTGTACAACTCTACCAGTGTCAATTCTAACCTAGATCATGGTTCTGGTACATAAATTGCTAATTTCCACACATTTCTATCTGCACCAACTCTTCAGAGACGTTTCATGTCGTTAAGTTCCTTTTTAATGCTTCGTCTCATGTCAATTTCGGTCGATTCCTATCTCTTCTTGTGCTATCGATGCGACTTAGAACTCCATTACGTTTGGTCTTCAGAAGGTCTTCGTTGCACATCCGCATACCATTTCAAGCGATGTAGGACAAACTTGTCTTCAATTGGTGCAACCCCAACCTTATTACGTATATCATTATTTCTAATGCGATCTCTTTTTGTATGGCTACATATCCATCGTAGCATACGCATCTTTGCCATGCTCATCTTCTGGATGTGTTGTACTTTAATAGCTCAACATTTTGTGTCGTACAACATTACCGTCGTCCTATAGAATTTACCTTTCAGTTTTTGTAGAATCTTTTTGTCACATAGGATACTAGATGCTTGTCGTCATTTACCCAATCCACTCTTATTTTATTGCTGACATCTTCATCAATCTCGCCATCAATCTGTAATATTGATCCCAACATCAATCCGCTCTTATTTCATGGCTGATATCTTCATCAATTTCGCCATCGCTCTGTAAAATCTTCATCAATCTCGTCATCTTGTGAATGTGTTGTACTTTAATAGCCCAACATTTTGCGTCATACAACATTGCAGTTCTAATCGTCGTCTTGTAGAACTTACCTTTCAGTTTTTGTGGAACATTTTTGTCACATAAGATACCATATGCTTGTCGTCATTTTACCCAATCCGCTCTTATTCTATGGCTGAGATCGTCATCAATCTCGTCATTCCTCTATAACATCGATCATAAATATCGAAATGTGTCCTTTCTAGCACCACTTGCCCATCGAAACTAACATCTCCACTAAATGCCGTTGAAGTCGCATTTCATATGCTCGATTTTAGTCTTACTAAGTCTAAATTTTTTTTATTTTAAGGTTTGTCTCCACAACTCTAATTTTCTATTAATGCCTACCTTACTTTCATCAATCAAAACTACATCGTTAACAAAGAGTATGTACCAAAGAATATATTCTTGTATATCTTTCGTGATCTCGTCCATCACTATGGTAAAGATGTAAGGGCTCAAGGCTTAATCTTGATGTAATCCTATCTTAATTGTAGGGGTGTAAATGAGTCGGGTTGGTCGGATTTCGTATAGATTTTAAACTCGTTAGATGTCATTCGGGTTGTAGTGTTTTCAACCTGTAATCATAGTTGTTGAATCGTAAAATGTATCGTGTATCGTTGTATTTAGTATCGTATCGTGTATTGTATCGTATCGTTAAGATACGTTAAATTATTCTGGAAATCAAGTAATAAAACTAGCTACGAAAAAATTTCATTAAAAGTAGGTTCCAATAGCAAATTATAGCATTTTATATGGCAGTAACGATTAGTCGCATGCTATTTGACCATTAAACACTTACAAAATAAACTACTTCATCATCAACAATCAAAATAATCACTATGTAAGTTTCCTACTTTACTTTTTTACTAATGTTGCTGCTATGAATTATCAACAATCAACAGCTTGTGAGTGTGCAGATAAGTAAATTACTACTTCACAGTGTAAGTTAACATTTTTAAATTCTGGAATAATTTGTTATTTTCTTGACTCTTGAGTGTTAACTCCTGAAACTGGAATAATTTCATGATAGGTTTACTAATGGTAATGAGTGTTAACTTCACTATTGTACAACAGTACAAGTAATCAGTGATCAGTTTGTATTACAAAACCACCTCTTCTTCCCATTTAATTACAATTAAATTAGAAATGAAAAGATAAATTATGAAATTAATAATTATAAACAGAAGCTGACACTATTAGTTTAGAAGAATAGAAGTCATTAGCCTATTCTAATTTTTTATCCTATTTCAGCAAGGACGTCAGAAACTGGAAGGCACACTATACAATTTCAAGATTAATATATTTTTTAGTAGAAAAAGAAGTTGATACCATCTTCTAGAGACATCAGTGATTGATTGAGGAAAAGATTAATATATTCCCAACAGTGTCCTAGAGTAATACTATCTCCTAGAGACACAGCTGTTCAGTGTCAATCACTGTTCTAGGCTGGATATTTCCTCAATCGACAACTAAGCAGTGAAGAAAAAGAAAATCGAATAAAAATTATAACTTAGCGATAGGAGATGGAAGAAAGGAAGCTTGACGATGTTGGCGATGGAGGAAAGCAAAGCAACAACAGTGGAAGTCAGCTAAATCTCTCTGTTTCTGTCTCGCGCGAGAAGCAAAAGAAGATGAATAGTAGTCGAAGTGATGTAAAGGAAGGTCACGCCACGGAGCGAAGGAGCGACGGTGACACCTTTTTATTTGATATTGGTGAATTGGTGAATTGTACGAGGCGATACGATACGCGTATCGCACCATTGAATCGTTATGATTCCAGCGATTTGAGGAGCTTCCGATACTGCTGAACGGTTCGCATCGGTGAGCCTCTGACTCGTACCGTATCGTACGATTCGTTTTGTGAATCGTCCAATACTAACATCTATGCCCGTAACCAATCAACCAAAAATAAAAACCATCCAATTCATATTTTGTTTAGATGGTCGGGTTTTGTGGGTTTTACAAACTTCAATATTTCACACAATTTTTTAATGATATAAAAGTAAAAGTAACAATTTAAAATAATTTAAATAACACATTGATGTCAATTTGTACTAAAAATAAAATTAATAAGTTTGACAAAAAATATACATGTAAGTTTGTGATGAAATCAATAAAAAAACTTTATTACCAGCAGCATATTGTCTGATTAAATATAAAAGGTTGGGTCGGATTTCACCCATGTTTTATTCAATCCGTACTCACATATTGGATGTTGAGTTCGACAAAATAAAAATCGTAACCGACCATAAAAAAAATCGAAATTCGCATTTTTCGAGTTGGGTTGGTCGGGTCGGTCGGGTTAGTCGGATTAGATTTACACCCCTACTTAATTGGAAAGCCGCCGGTTTCACATGCTCTCACACTAGTCCCAATGTTATCGTACATATCCTTTATAAGGGTAACATACTTTGTTGGAACTTTCTTCTTTTCAAGTGTCCACCACATGACCTTCTTCGGTACATTGTTGTACGCTTTTTCCAAGTCGATGAACACCCTGTGCAGATCTTTTTTTTGTTTTTTATCTCTCTATAAATTGTCTTGTCAAGAAAATCACGTCCGTAGTCGACTGTCAGGCATAAAACCAAATTGATTTTTCGTAAGTTTGTTATCTTTCTAAATCGATGCTCAATCACTTTCTCCCAGAGCTTCATTGTATGACTCATAAACTTGATTCCTCGATAATTAGTACCACTTTGAATATCTCTTTTATTTTTTGAGATATGTACTAATATATTTTTCCTCCACTCATCGGGCATCTTTTTTGACCGAAAATGTTGTTGAAATTTGCGCGTGTGAATTTCGAAGTTATGTGAACCATTTGATTGTTATTTCACCTTACGGGCACCCCACTGAACATTGATATCGTCTCCAAGACATCTCCAAACCTCGATCGGGACGATATCAGGTCCTAACGCCTTGCCTACTTTTTTTTTTTAAAAGCCTCCTTTACCTCTTGACCATTGAATTCTTCGAACAAATCGCCTATTCGTGTCATCAAAAGGAGTCGTCTAGCTCATCCAAAATGTTTATGTTCTCCTCATTAAACAACTTGTTGATGTATTCTCTTTGTTGAACAACTTGGAGAGTTATTTAGTACTGAAAAATAAATAAAAATTGGGAAAAAAAATAATAGTTCAAATCACATTGATATATAACTTAAGTTTCATGATCTTTGTAAAGTTATGCTTCAAATAGACTGAATGTTGATCATTGGTGCCAGTTATGACAAAATCAATACATTTTATTCTCTCACTCAGATAGTTGATCTTTCATTTTTCAGGTGTTCCATGATGTTTCTGTGTTGGTCAGTAAGCTCTCTCAGGGCTTCCTAAAGCATGTGAGTCAGTTACTTGGTCCCTGCTCAGATGAAGTAATTCAGGTTGTGAGAGAGAGCATAAATCAAGCTGGTCAATCACTCCAGCAATTGTTGCCTGTTATATTGGATATCATGATAGAATCCATTGTCGAGAAAGCTGTCGAGGTTAGTAAATTCAAGAGAAGTTTTCAGATATAAATGGAGGTGCAATCTGTTAAGAAAAGGTCTGGTTATTGCTAAAACTCACATCTATTCATTTCTGTTTTCTTTGTAGGACTTGAGGCAGTTGAGAGGAATAACAGCAACTTATAGGATGACAACCAAGCTTCCAGTGAGGCATTCACCCTATGTTTCGGGGATTTTAAAGCCTCTCAAGGTTCATTTCTTTGTCAATTGCTTGATTAACGTGAAATGACAAATATTACTGAAGTTTGAGTTTGCCTGAGATTGATGTAATATGTCTTGTTTAGGCATTTGTGGAAGGTGAGCGTTCAGCTTATTTAACCAAAGAAGCAACCCAGAGTCTCTTGTTTGGCTCAGTGGAAAAGATCACCAATCGCTATTATGAACTTGCATCTGATCTTGTTAATGTTGTAAGTAGTAACTTTATAATATAAAGGAACTTATTCATTTATCTAGTCCTGAAAGTGGTCTTTCAAATTGCCACCGATTTTATATAAAATGTAAGCTCGTAAATTGTAATACGTAACAGAGACACTTCAGCATCATAAGTTTGGCATGCAGGGCCCACAAAAAAAATCCACATATAAGCACATGCAAAACACTAGATACATCACATAGCAAGACTATAGGATAAGAAAAAAAGAGAAACATGTGTCTTAGCCATCATCAGATGGGTACTATTCTACACGCGGTTGACCCCCCTCCAAACTTGTGACCTTTCGGTTGTATTTATATTTCTTACTTCCTTTAACAGGCAAGAAAAACTGAATCGTCATTGCAAAGATTGCGACAAGGTGCCCAACGAAGAATAGGTGCCAACTCTGATGCTTCTGACAACAATATGTCTGACACTGAGAAGATCTGCATGCAATTGTTTCTTGACATTCAGGTACACCTCAACAATTGGATCCCTCATTGCTGGGATAACACATAATTTTTTCGTATTTACAGATGACACCCACTTTTTATTAGCTTTTACTGTTGTTAACATTTTTTTTTAACGTGATGAAGTTTTGTTGGGCATCACATTTTGCCGCTTATCCTGTGAGGCCATTATACCTCAAATCTAACCAAACTACACAATCTATCGAAGAGAATTTATATTTTGGGTCTCAAGTTCTGTGCCAGTTAAATAAAGCTTCTTTTTAACTTCTGTTGTGTTATAATGTTGGGGACCCCTCTGGTGAAGTTCAAACCAGAAACATGCTAGCTAGGTAATATGATATCTGGGAAACATGCTACAGTGTCTTCGGGCAAATATGATGAAATGTTTAATTAAACAGATAACAAGATTACAAGGGGAAAAAAGAACTGATGGGAGTAGGGCAAAGAAATAAAAAAGAATGAAGAAATGTATTTAAAAAAAACAAAGATCAATCATTCCCTTATTATCGGTGGCCTTCCGTGTATTGAAATCCCAGTATGCAATGGTCCGCTAATGTATTTTCCAATATTTGGCAGGAATATGGCCGCGATCTTGCATCAAAAGGAATAAATGCAGCTGATATTCCCTCTTACCGCTCTCTGTGGCAGTGTGTAGCCCCAGAAGAAAAGCAATCGGCTATTGCTTTCTAATCTAAGTGATATTTGGACTTGAACAATGTTATACTACAAGACTTGAAAATATGCTCCACATCTTTCTTTTTTTTTCTTTTCCAGATTGCACCCCATATCTTGTTTTGGATTTTAAGAACTAGTTTTGCAGGCTTTATAGAAATGCATCAGATAGCTATTATTCATTGTTTTTTCTTACTATGAGAAGAAGTAACAGTTGCTGCTTTACTGAAGATGTCTGTGTGGAAAAATAGATTTAAGTAAAAAACATATCTTCCTTACTTTCAAGCTGACATATCACTAGGAGAAATAGTTATTTGAAAAGCATTTAATTCACAGAATAGTTATTTTGCATAAATATTTCTTATGCTCAACTTTGGGCTTTAAATGGAACAGAATTCAGCATTGACCTCTTCGAGGGGAATTATGAGAAATAGAAGACTCTTTCTTTTTCCTTTCTATTTTGTTTGATGTTCTGAAAATTTTGGGAGAAATCTTCCAAAAAGTTTGCTTACCACATAATCGACTCTTTTTCTGCTCCGAAAATAGTGAGTTAATCATATTCTTTCCAAGAATTAATCATGCATTCTTTTCTGAACGAAAAATAAAATAAAAATATCAACATATATCAGACCAATTAAATTTTAAAAAATTGCTACAGTTACTTTTCATTCTTCATAAGTTACCTATAAATGAAACTCATTTAATTTCATTTTCATAAAATTGATTAAATTTTTACATTACTCATCAAGTCTATCACAACTCTTTTTTTTTCAAACTTGCAACCGACTATGTCAAACATTAAAATAAAAGAGAACTATCACGGAGAAAATTAAAATAGCCAGAGAGAAATAGTTATTTTATTTTCCTTTTTATTTTTGTGAATGGTGCTAAAAGTAAATCGAGTACTTAACTATAAAAATAAATAAAAACATTACAGCTGGAGCGGAATTATCATTCTCTCATCACATAGAAAACAGAGAGAAATTAGAATAACAAAGTAAATATGATCGTGAGGCCTCAATATCTTGCCACTAAGCAAGATGAGCAGGCCATTTAATAAAAATGTAATTATTTTATTACTCTGCAACTGTAATTTAAACAAAACCTATCATAATATCACATTAAAAAAAGAAAAGAAAAGAAATCAATTTCCGATTAGCATCTCAAAACTTGTACACCATCTCTTCAGTATATCCTAGCTCCTTTAGTATCCCCGAGAGCTGAAAGCAATAGAAAGAACAATGAACTCTCGCAGAGTCATAAAGTCATAACAAAACAAAACAAACAAAAAAACCTATCTGAACAGTAATAATAGGCACCCAACTTCAAATTCGTCCCATGAAATACAAGTTCCATATACACCAATGAAATCTGAATAACATTTCTACTCTTAAAAAAGGCCTCAAGGTTGAACTTGAAAGCACCTTGGTATTATGATATTACAGCTCAAGCTATTCACCAACGTAAAACAATGTTGAATGACCCAGTAAATAATTATTTATATGGATGTTATAATTTGCTTTATTTGGTATCTGTGATATTTCAGCATCTGGTACATATCTTGTCTTCAACGGTTAATCGCATTTTGTTGATTCACAAGTTACTACACAATTTTTTACCAAACAAATGGGACGGACAAATTAATTGAATGTAAGTTGGGGGCAGAAAGGAGAAACAAATAAGCTATTACCTCTCCTTGAGACCAATCCTTTGCTTTACCTCCAGAAATATGATTCATCATTCCAGGAGGGCCACATACCTGTTAGAAAATTTTGACATTTGCAGTTAGCCAATTACAGATGCCTCATCTAAATAATATGTGTACAGAAGAGAACCAAAGGAGTCAGAAATAAAAAAACATTAAGGATCTCACTAGTATTAGAGAGTCGGCACTTGGACTTGGCAAGCCTTTCAAAGCCATTTCCTTTGATATATAACCAACACCCCCTCTCCAGTTATCTGCTGGTTTATCAACTGTATAAAACACCTGTAATTTTTTAAACAAATTAAATGAACTTGTATATAAGAAAACCCTGAACCTAAAGAATATCTTTGGGTTTAAATTTCATACCTTAAAATTTGGATGGTTCGCAGCAAGCTTGTCGAGCTCTGCTTTCAGCAAAACATCATCAGGGGAAACATTTGCATATACAAGAGATAGCTGTATAGGCATGAAAATTATTAAGAAAAAAGAAAAGCAAAATCCATGCCAGCACAATGCATAATTCCCTAGACCTACTTTGACAAGATAAATACTCTTAACACCAAGGTATTATAGGTCGTTGCAAGATGTTAGCAAACTTAATAGAAAAATTATGGTCAAATTATGAACAATTCAAATCTAGAAAAAATTAAATTGATAAATTAAGGCAACTTGCCTGGGTGATGTCATCAGGGTTTTTAAGTACAGCCTTAATAACCTGAAGCATCGGTGTTATGCCTGTACCACCTGCAACCTTCACAAAGAATATATTGAACCTTAAATAAGCTTTAAAGTATGATGTCAGCATGAATTCACTTTGGCACAAATGGAATTTATGGAATTGGGTTGGAAAAGTTGCAATAGTTGTCAAACATGGCTGGAATTGGTTGCAATAGAGAGCAGATGAAATATCTTACTCTGAACAAATGACATGATTGCAAGGAGAGATTCCTCTAGCCTTGGAATTGAATGTATTCAACCTTATCGAAAAGAGTTGGAATAAAATGGAAACACTCTATACACTTAACCCTCTTCCACACTCCAAACACATTCTTCAGTAAATAGTGTATATAGAAAAGTACTATTGTGGGAGAAGACCTACCATGCCAATTTGTCTTTTCATGTTTGGGCTATATCTGAGCTTCTCAATAGGCCTACAAATGAAAATTGACATTGGTTAAAAGACCTGACGTGTACAGTTTCATGTAAGCCCATGAAAAAACATATAATAACAATTATATCTGTCCTCATCAGTTTCTTTTCTAATCCCAAATTACCCATCTTTCATATAAAGGTTCAAATAGGCAAATTGTATTGTTGTTAAGAGGATTCTTCTTTTGCATATTCTATATGGGATGGAGATCATTGCAATGGTCAACTTGACAACAATTCTTCAAAAATCTTAAAAATAGAAAAGGTTTAGATACACATTCTTGAACTTAAAAGAATAATTGTGTTTCAAACTTCATGCAAAGTAGCAATTGATATTCCACCAAAGGCCATCAATTTCGACCATTTCAATTTACATGCAACTTTGACTGCTTTTAATGGAATATCATATGACACTTAAATTGCATGAAAATTGAAACATAATCAAATTATAAGTTCAAGAATATGTATATAATTTTTTTTCTAGTTTTAATAATTTTTCAATTTATTTAAAAATCATTGTCAAGTTAACAATTGTCAATGGATATCCACCCTAAACGTCGGAGGATTATATCAAATGGTGTTACCCTTTGACTTCAACAACATCTCCAGGTTTCAGACTAGCAAAATGCTGGCTCATTTTCCCTTCAGGGTAAACCTGCAAAAAAGTTTATTATTCATGTTCCAAACTAAAAGAAATCTAAAATTAAACTTTATACTTTTACAATTACATTAAGGTTTTGTTACCTTGATTAACAGATCAAAATAGCCCTCAGACTCGGGGTCTGATATTGGTGTGTACCTAAAACATTTAAACCAAAAGTAGCATGAAACCTGCTATTAACATGTAACTTGAAACCAACACACATAATGTAAAAACAAATAACTTACGGTCTAATTACGTATTTTCTTTTTCCATCAGCTTCCTCTCCAATCGGAGCCCTGGGTAATCACATAAATATTAAAACCACTTAACAATGAGGTGCAATAAGATTGAATCCATATTCAACACTCCCGTCATGAGATCCACAACTTGCAAATGTATGCAATATTTGTCATTGCAAATATCATAAACTAGCATCATATATCAAACTAAAAATATTTCTTTAAAAAAAATTGTACCAATTCAAAAAAAAAAAATTTCTTGTTATGCTAGTTACAAAGAGTTACAAATGGAACCCGACCACTAAGTTAATGCGATGGAAGAGGTATCGCATTTACAATGTACAATTAAATATAACCAGATGTAATTGCAACTTGTAAGAATATTTTTCCTAAAAGAACCAGAATAAGATTTATGCATTTATTTTTTTTATGAAGTTCCAATATCTAGTCACTAAAATATTTTGATGAGTTAATACAAAAATGTTGCAGGGAAATTTATGCAATCTTCTGCTCAAATTAGTTTTTGTGTGACAGTCCTGCATTAAATATGACTAATGAAAAATTTGCTGCACAATAACTGCAAAAGCGAGAATTGTGAAGTTCTGCGATCATGTGACAAAATAATGCATTCAATTTGTATGAAATGGTTGTTTCTTTGTCTAATGATACCTGGTTATGAGGCAAGAAGCAACATCAAGACCAAGCTTCTTTGAAGGATCAAATGTAAACCTACAATAAGTAAATCATTGAAAAATTGTAATAATTCTTCATTCAATTATGTAGAACTCTTGCTTTTGAAGTATATCTATCTCTGTGTCAACTGATTAATCCGACTGATATTATATATAGAAATCTTACAATAAAGAGCGAATGTATTCTCTAGAAAAATAGTAGATGCAAAACTCCACCTGAAAAGTTGTGTGTTATGACTAACTTTTGCCTTCTCGTGAAGCTTGAATTCCAACCATTTTTCAGGATCAAGAGCTGAAAATTTTAAAAACAAAAAGATAATTGGTGATGCTGAGAGGTTAAGTTCATGAGATATATCCACAATTAACCTTTAGTGTCGTTGCTCAAAGTTTTCCTTATGTTTCATAAGTAAAAAATAAAGTTTCTACAACACATCTGTAATAGAAAGGTAAATAACTCGACATTTACAAATTTTTCATTCAATTATTATGAATGAAATGTAAAATGGAATGTAAACGCACCTATAGGAGCACGCTCTTCAGGACTTTCATCAAGATGAGCCTGTGAATGTGAGAGAAAGTGAGAAACATTAACCATCTATGATGAAATTTAACAATTGAAAAGTAGTGTTAGTATGATGCTACATTGTGGCAATACATACACAATATCACCGAAACAAATTATCTTTATTCTCTCATAACATTTTTTTTAAAATCGTTCTCATTAACATATTTTGTATCAATTTTACTAGGACATGTTAATTCATGCTCACAGAAAAATCTCTACGAGAACACTCGCATCTACAATAAAAAAATTAGAAGATCCCCTTATTCTGAGGTCAGATCGACAGCTCAAACTGCCGATCGCTTGTTGTAGATTGACAAAAGCAACATCCAGAAACAAAAAGAGTGAGAGAAGAAGTTTACAACGGAAGGAGAGGAGTAGAAGTAGTAGAGAGCTAGACCGCCAGAGATAGCGGCGGAGATGGAAGCGCCGACGGGAATCCGGCGACCCTGAGTTGAGGATGAGTGATATCGTTGCTTGAAGGTAATGGCGAGGCCCAGGGAAGAGGATTTGGAGAGGCGTCGAAGGAGAGTCGCCATGGCTATCTATGATGTCTTTTTCTCGGCTGAGAATCTGAAACGAGAAGTACGATCGAGGGAAGAATAATGAACCCTTGAAAACCCCTCTGGCCTCTGGCCTCTGGAATGATATCGTGTATTTAGATTAACACCCAAATTTGTCTCCTAATTACATAACATCTCCTGGTTTACTTTTTTTGTTGTTGAGAAAATCTCGTGTTGCAAACAGACAACTTATACACGATAGCTCATAAACGATTTGCTAGGTTTTGTAATGCATCCACTTTTGTATAACGATACGATGGAAGTTACCTTGTGATTTGTGCAAAACATATAATCAAAATTTTCCCAAGTACACTGCAAAAATATGATATGATTAGAGGTTACATTGAAGTGAAGTATTCTAATTCTGCAAAAGCCTTGTAGCTAAAAAAAATCTCCGACCAGAATACATAATACTCTACAAAAAGTCAAAAAGAGTTCTAAATATTCTTGGATGTTAGTACTTCAAGAATATTTGTATGTTTTTTGGTAATGGTTTGTACTAAGGGTGTAAATGGGTCGGGTTGGTCGGGTTTGGTATAGATTTTCAACTCGTTAAATGTCATTCGGATTGCAGTGTTTTCAACCCGTAACCAACCAATCAAAAATAAAAATCATTCAATTCATATTTTAATTTGACGGTTGGGTTTTGCCGGTTTTGCAGGTTTCACAAACTTTAATATTTCACACAATGTTTTTAATGATACAAAAGTAAAAGTAACAATTGAAAATAATTTAAATAACACATTGACGTCATTTCATACTAAAAATTAAAATTAAAAAGTTTGACAAAAAAATATACATGTAAGTTTGTGATGAAAATCGAATAAATAACTTTATTACTATTAATATAATTGTCTAATTGAATATAAATGGTCGAGTCGAGTTTCATTCATATTTTATTCTACAATCCGTACCCACATATTAAATGTCGGGTTCAACAACATAAAACCGTAACCGACCATTAAAAACTGAAATCCGCATTTTTCGGATTGAATTGGTCGGGTTAATCGGGTTAGTCGGATTGAACTTACACCCCTAGTTTGTACGATTTTACTGATATTACATATCTAATTTGTTTGAAGCACTGGATCTAACAATTAAAGCGTATTTCCTGATGTTGTCCTTTCAACAATCTAAAGAGGAAATTGGTCTGTGAATGCAAAGGATGCATATATTAGATAAATGAGACCCATTGTACATGAAATGCGACAAGTCGACCATTGGGATTTTCCAGCGCATGTTCGTAGTTCTTACAAGTGAAAATTAGGAAAGAAATAATATATGAATTACCAAAAATGTCACGAAAGTAACTGAGATCACGATTAATGGATGTACATCCGAATTCATGAAAAAAAAAAAATATGTGCAACGAAGACATACATAAAAACCTAAAAAATGATTGATGCTTACCGTGGTAAATCTATATCAACTATTATAAATCCTCAAAAAAAAAATTAACTATTGTAAAGAAAAAAGAAACATCAACTCTTCATGGAAACAAAAAATGATTTTCAGAATTTAAAAGTCACAAGTAAATTATATAAATTCTGTTAATATCATACAATTAATGTTCCAACACCAGATGGTCACTAAAATTTCCGAATTTGTAACTTTTCCTCAGTTTAAACAGTGAACAAAAAACATATATGGAGCATTTGGCATGGTATCTATTACTGGAAAGGTAGAAAAGCAATTCTAACCCCCAAGTAGGATATTATCTCAAAGTAATAGAGGAAGGTAGGTATGAAAAATTGAAAATGTACAATTTAATATATATGGGACTACAATGTAAAGTTTTCATGCCCTTAAAGAAAAAAAGAAAACAAGAATAAGCAAACACCTTGGGGTGGTGCATTTTCTGAAATTTACTTGAAACTCAGCATGCTTTGCAACTTTTTCGACATGCACCAGAATAATCTGCGCTCCCAACCATAAAAACTGGGTTCTTCTCACACTCCCCCGTTTCAGCCCAACTGGCACAACTCTCATCCTCATCACTGCAATCCTCCTGATTCACTGTCAAAGTCAAAGGCGGTGTCATCTCCTTCCGATCAATGGGCCCCATATAGACGTACTTTGTCACGGACCATTTAGCCCCTTCAAGCACCTTGCAACCCTCATGCAGACTACTATTGTCTGGTGCTGAGTCTAAATTTAGATTGAAGAAAAAGACAGCACTGCCCTTTACGGGTTTTATTGCATAACCAGCTGAAGCGCATTCTGAGAAACTTTCATCTTTCAGCTGGGGTGTCTGGATAATTACAATATAACCAATATTGTGGTCAGACAAACTAATAGTTCATAGTTTGACATAAATAGCAAAAGGATATGAAATGGTGCTTCACCTGAGACTTGGGAAAAACTGTTTCACCACCTCGAATGACATCTGATAGATACATCAAAACTGTAGCAACTATATTGCCACCAAGTTTAGCTTCACTTTTCTCATAGAAGTCATAATGTGGGCCATAGCTGTCGTTGACGCCATAGTGCCAAATTTGGATGTGGTCTCCATGCTCTATAATTATAGTGCATTAGAGTTGCATGACATTAATTACATTGAGATTGGGTTTCAGTTCTAGCCTACGCCAATTTATTTGGGACTACAGGCTTTGTTGTTGTTGTTGTTTGTAGAGTTGCATGAGATTTACGAGCAGGTAATTACTAATTAAGCAATTCTTTTACATTTTACTTCTAACAAAAAGAAAAATAATCCGGTCTCTAGAATTATGAAAAGAACTTGCCATGTCCATATTACCTTCATGCTCTAGTCCTCCAAATAGGCTTAAATTATAATTGAAGATAATGTTTATATGGCTTATTTGCATTGAAATATACCTCACAGTGCTTATTCTGCTTAACAAATTCATTACTACCAGTAATGTGACAAAGACAAACAGCTCTTTCGGCTTTCAGCATTTGATGTCCATTTGTATGGGTCATTCTGTGAATTTTCATAGTAATTTTGTTGCAAGGGCCCCTTTAGTTTTAAAACTGAAAAAAAGCCACGGTATGGCTTTTAACTTTATTTTCATATTCCATCTCAGTAGTACCTTTGGGAAGCAGTGTCCATAATGATATTCTTTCTTCAATCTTTGACAATATTTCATCCTATTCACAGGTATGAAAAGCTGAAAACAATCAATTTTAAATTTTGTGGTCGTGATCATGTAAAGAGAAGTACACATAGAGAAGGACAAATACACAAACCTGCTCAGAATTTACCAAAAATTTCTTTCCTGTGGAAATGGCTTTTTGTGTACCTGTGCTGCCACTGCCAGTACTGTCAACAACCAAAGGTTTCTCAACTCTACCATCTGCCTGAAATAAGAATTCTATAGTTATCAACTAGGTACAACACTGAACTGACACAGCACAGAAAATAAAAATGCACTTCCGAAATTTAAATATAAAAACACACTTTTGAAGTTTGAAATGTTTCTTTATAACTCAAAATCATTAATAAATTCTTCAAATGTAACATCTGATCTTCAATTGATCCACAAACCTAACGGGTAAAAATGAACTAATACAAGTAGGGAAAAAAGTAAACATGTAGACATGTAAAACACTAACTGGTACAAGTAGAGAAAAATACCAGAGACATTAAGTGGTCACACTCATTGTCTGAGAGAAAACCTTCATATAAGGAGGCCCTAGCTTGAGGTAAAAAGTTGTGGTTGTCAGAAAACAAGCGATTGTAATCAAGTTTAAATTTTTTTTTCTTTTGCAAATTGTACACCACATTTTGCAAACTTACAGTCAGTATCCAACATTTAAATTTAAAAGCTGAAACCTTCAAAAATTATGGATACTAGCAAATACATAACAAGTTTAAAGTCAAGTGACAGAACAGAAATCTGCTTTGATTTAGCTGGATACTAACAAACCATTTTTCTAATAAGCTAACTCAAGCAAAGAGGGTTCATGCAAAACTAGGTCAATCGGCAACTCCAAAAACCATTTACATAGAAAACAATTAAGTTAGATCAAGTCTAAGTAGTGGAGTTGAGATACCTTGGGTGCCAGGAAATCTGCTTTGATTTAGCTGGGTTGAATCGAACAGTTTGTGTGCGTTCACGCAGAAGTAAGAGATGCTCTGCATTTGATATGTCCGGTTTTGTAACTATCCTAAAGAGACATAGACAATTCTTATTATGCTGAGAAAGCTCAACCATATACGACAAGGCTTTCAAATTTTGCATCAATATGGTTCACTCAAGGTTTTAAGGAAGCATCGCAGGTTTTGCAATATTAGTTTTCAAAAAATTTGGAATGTACCCCCTTTTTCATCTCTTTTAGTAATTACATTCTTAAATTCTTAACTTAATATTGAACAAACTGAGATTTATCAGGTGAATCGAGGTACATTGACCAAAATTTGACGAAATGGAACAGTAATGGAAAAATGGATGTTCTTTGATGAAAAGTTAAGTGAATTTAGAAGCCAAATTGATCAATCAGAGTATAATTGGAGCTCAGTAAAGCTAAAAGTTGGTTAATTTGCTGAAACCAGTTCCTTATTTTTATCAGAACGTAACAGTTGAAACTGGCACTTATTTCATACAGCTCAGAAAATTTCCAACTTTAAATAATATTGCAAATTACAAGAATTGTGTACATAACATGAATGAGTTAGTCAACTATCACATCAATTGAATAAAAATGGCATTTAGCATTTTGCAAACTAAATTCTTATTGCTGTGCCTCGTGTAAAAAAAGAAAAGAAACGAAGAGATCTTACAATCGAGAAAAGGAAAACGGGAGAGAAGAAAAGAGCACCAAGAGATACAGCAATGTGAGAAAGAGAGATGCCATCTCCGGAATTCCGATCCCTGTCGATGCTAGAAAGAGATGTTTTGAAGTGATTAGCAAATTTCAACGGTGACACCATTAGAGCAATAGAGCTCCACGATCAGATCCGCACTACCGATTGCAAACGGAAGGTTGATCGTTGGATCTTAAATTGACGGTTAGATCTTTTTTATTGTAGAGTTATTTTATTATGTTTGAGAGGATCATGGCCTGTGTAAGTGGTAATATATATATATGGATTTAAGCCCGACTGAAATGGGCTTCATAAAACAACTGTAACTATATTAAGCCCTTGCATCTAGCCAGCCCAAATTAATCTGCATTGAGAACCTTTTCTTTATCTTTATTTGTTGCTCGCCAACTTCATTCCACATAAAAGTTCTTGGTATATTTGTAAAGTTTTCACGTGACATGACAGCCATATGAGATGTCTATTGATGAAAAACTAGGTATGCGGACGCGCTTCGCGCGGATCGGCCCTGATGAAAATTTGGAAGTTAATTTACATATTTTATTTGGGTTGTTAATTTTTGGGTTGGTTTTTTATAGTTGGTTTGGTGTCATTTGATCTTTTTTTGTTTTTGTTGGAACTGGTGTTTGAGATGTTCATGTAATAATGCAATTAGTTTGTTAAGAAAGCAATCAAGATGTAAAACATCATGCGCCACACATCCTGCATCAATTATCATGCATCAAACAACATGTGTCATGCGTTAGAGGTTATAGATCATGCATCATGCGTGGTGCGACAAATGTCATGCAGCATGCGTCATGAGCCAAACGTCATGTATCATATGTGTTCTTGCGCATGCTCCATGCATCATTTATTGTGCATCAATTATCGTGCGTTATGTATCATGTGTCTTCTCGTTTTATACATGATGTGTCATACGTCATGCGTCTTTTTGCGTGATGCGTCATGTGGCTATCATATAGAATATTTGCAGATTCTTGTACTGCCAAGTTGAACGTGTGACGTATGATGCAGGATGCGTGATGCATGACACATGATGCAGGAGGGCGCATGGTGCATGATGTAGGTTGCCGCAAGTCGCTGCCGCATGACGCTGCTGCATGACGCTGCTGACTGACGCTGCCGCATGACGCTGACGCAAGACACTGCCGCGTGATGCTGCCAAGTTGAACGTGTGATGTATGACGTATGACGCACGATGCGTGATGCATGATGTAGGAGGGTGCATGGTGCATGATGTAGGAGGGTGCATGGTGCATGATGTAGGAAGACGCATGGTGGTTGGCGCGTGGGAAGATGCTTGATGTAGGAGGTTGCACGACGTGTGATGCATGATGGGTTAGCGGGATTCTATAGACATTTCATCAAAGGCTTCAGTAGATTTCGGCACCTATTACCGAGTTACTAAAGCAAAAGAATTTCGAATGGAGTGAAAGTGCACAACAAGCTTTCGAGATGCTCAAGCATTGCTTAACTCGCGCATTCGTACTTGCTTTGCCTGACTTTGATAAAGCTTTCGAAGTAGAATGTGATGCTTCAAAGGTCGGCATTGGTGCCATACTTTCACAAGAAAAGAAACCTGTGGTCTTTTTCAGTGAGAAATTGGGCGGAGCCAAACCAATTACCCGGTGTATGACCTCGAGTTGTATGTCATAGTAAAAGCTTTGCAACATTGGCGACATTACCTTCTATCTCACGAATTTGTGCTATATACAGACCATCAAGCGCTAAAATTTGTGCAAGAACAGAATAAGTTGAGCAACCGACATGCCAAGTGGGTTACTTCGCTCCAAGAGTACACTTTCTCTATTGTGCACAAAGCGGGATCAAGCAACAAAGTCGCAGAAGCTTTAAGCTGTCGACATGGACTACTCTTGGCAATGTCAACCTACACTCTTAGGTTTGAACATGTACCAGTGATCCTTAAGGAAGATCCTAATTTCGGGCAAATACTAGAAGACGTGAAAAACGGTTTGCGGAATGACTACTCATTACACAACGGGTACTTATTTTGGGGTCTTGCACTTTGTATCCCGACAACTTCTCTACGTTATCTCGTGATCAAGGAAATGCATAACCAAGGTCATTTCAGGTTGGAAAAGACTTTGCATTAGGTACGTGAAAGGTTCTTTTGGCCAAGTCTATGGCGAGATGTTAAGCACTTTGTTCGAGCGTGCCAAGTGTGTCAAACTTCTAAAGGCACCAACACAAATCAGGGTCTCTACAATCCATTGCCTCTTCCATTTGAAATTTGGCGTGACATTTCAATGGACTTCGTGACCGGATTACCAACGACAAGAAGAAAGAACGATAGCATCATGGTAGTTGTTGATTGCTTTAGCAAAATGGCAGTCTTCATTGCATGCAAAACCACTATGGATGCTCCCAAAGTTGCTGAACTTTATTTTCATGAAGTTGTCCGACATCATGGATTGCCAAGTACCATTGTTTCTGACCGACATACGAAATTTTTGAGCAAATTCTGGATAGAACTTTGGAAGAAGTTAAAGACCGAACTGAACTTTAGTTCCACTTTCCACCCTCAAACAGATGGTCAAACTGAAGCCGTAAACAGAAGTCTCGAAAACATGCTTCGTGCCCAAGTTACAACTTTCGGCATGTGGGATACTTTGCTACCAAAAATTGAATTTGAGTACAATTGTTCGGTAAACCGCTCCACAGGATTCGCACCCTTCAAAATTGTTTATGGCTATATTCCTCGAGGTCCCCTCGATATTCTTTCAATTGAAGGACCGAAGCCTAAAATTAAGAAGGTGGACGAAAGGCTTGAAGATACAGTTCGCAAAAATTTAGAACAAACTTACTCCAAGTACAAGGCTAAAGCAGACGAAAAGCGTCGAGATGTACAATTTGAAGTCGGAGAACTGGTTTGGGTTTATTTACCGAAGGAACGATTTCCCCGAGGATAATATCACAAACTTAAGAAAAGAAAAGTAGGACCGTGTGAGATTTTCGAGAAGTTTGGAGCGAATGCTTACCGTGTGAAGCTACCCGATGATTTGCATATTTCCAACACATTCAATATTAGTCATCTCCACAAGTACTACTCCGAAGATACAAGCTTGAGGTCAAGCTTCAACCAACTTGGGGAGCCTGACGCAGTGCGAATCATTGAAACATCCGATTCAGATTCGGATAATGGAGACAGCAGATTCAAGGCAATCAATGAGTTGTATATTCAGCTTAAAAACTAAACCAATGTTGTTTGCTTGGTTGGTCTTCTAAGGAGAACCTTTAATTTTGGACGGAATTCAAAACTATCTCATTGGTTTACTAAAATTAGTATTTAATTATGTTGGGTTTTGAGTTTTTAGTTTAATAGCATTTAATATTCAAACTAAAGGGTTAAGTAACGTTAGGTTATAAAAGGGTATGGATGTTGTTGTTGTAAGGCAGTGAATTAATATATGAAATTGAGTTGAGTTTATTTGAGTTCTATTGTGACTGAAATTTCATTTTCTTCTCCTCTTTACTAATAAACCGAGTACTTGAGCTTATCCAGCAAGATAGTATCGGGACCGCCTTGCTTCAATGGGTCAAACGTTATGCATCATATGTCCTCTTGCGCATGCTTCATGCATCGTGGATCATGCATCAATCATCGTGCT
The DNA here is from genome assembly GCA_964058865.1 of Eleocharis quinqueflora. Classification (NCBI taxonomy): domain Eukaryota; kingdom Viridiplantae; phylum Streptophyta; class Magnoliopsida; order Poales; family Cyperaceae; genus Eleocharis; species Eleocharis quinqueflora. The sequence goes on along the minus strand of CAXKVX010000050.1, from coordinate 83,731 downwards.
TCATGTATCATGTGTTTTCCCGTTTTATACATCATGTGTCGTACGCCATACGTCCTTTTACATGACGTGTCATGCGTCTGTCATGTAGAATATTTTGCGGATTTTTGTACTGTCAAGTTGAACGTGTGACGTATGATGCATGCATGACGTATGACGCACGATGCGTGATGCATGATGTTTGATGAAGGAGGGTGCATGGTGCATGATGCAGGAGGACGTAGGAAGACGCATGGTGGTTGGCGCGTGGGAAGATGCTTGATGTAGGAGGTTGCACGACGTGTGATGCATGATGATGGACGCATCACTTATGATGTGTGATCCATGACATTCAACGCATGACGTCCGATGCATGACGTTTGACGCTTAACGTTTGATGCATACCGTGAAACGCACGTGGTATGATGCAAGAATACAAATGACGCATAAAGAGGAAGGCTGTATGACCCAGGAGGATGCATGATGTTTGACTGATGACGCATAACGGGTTTGTAAATTAGATATTAATGCAAGTAGTTAATTAGTATATTGTCTTTAAATTGTTGTTTGTTTGGAATGGCAAATCCGCTCAAGGCAGATGTAAATAACCGCGAGCGAAGTTAGCACCGCATGACTCTGCCGCATGACGCTGATGCATGACGCTTCTGCATGACGCTGCTGCATGACGTTGCCGCATGACGCTGCTGCTTGACGCTGCCGCATGACGCTGCCGCATGACGCTGCCGCATGACGCTGTCGGCTGACGTTGCCGTATGACGCTGATGCATGATGCATGATGCTGACACATGTTGCTGACGCATGACACTTGACGATGCTGCATGACGCTGCCGCATGACGCTGATGCAAGTCGCTGCCGCATGACGCTGTCGCATGACGCTGCCGCATGACGCTGCCGCATGTTGCTGATGCATGACGCTGCCGCATGATGCTGCGGCATGACGCTGACACATGACGTTGCCGCATGATGCTGACGCATGACGCTGAAGCATGATGCTGCCGCATGATACCGCTAATATTGCCACATGATATACGACATGTAACGCCGCCTCGCGATGCACAGTGTCGGGACATGACGTTTGGCACCGAACGACGCGTGACGCTTAAGGTACGGTGAAAATTGAAGCCGCATAACATCATACGTCTAGCATCAAACGCCATGAATCATGCATCATGTGGTATGCGTCATGCATGTCGCGGCAAACATCTTGTGTAAAACAGCATGCGCCACGCATCTTGCATCAAGTATTATGCATCAAACGACATGCGTCATGCGTTAGAAGTTATATATCATGCATCGTGCGTCGTGCGGGAAACGTCATGCAGCATGCGTCATGGGTCAAACGTCATGCATCATATGTCTTCTTGCGCATGCGTCCTGCATCGTGGTTCATGCATCAATTATCGTGCTTCATGTATCATGTGTTTTCCCGTTTTATACATCATGTGTCGTACGTCATGCGTCATTTTGCGTGATGCGTGATGCGTCGTTTTGCGTGATGCGTGATGCGTCTGTCATGTAGAATATTTTGCGGATTTTTGTACTGCCAAGTTGAGCGTGTGACGTATGATGCATCATGACCTATGACGCACGATGCGTGATGCATGATGTAGGAGGGTGCATTGTGCATGATGCAGGAGGACGCAGGAAGACGCATGATGGTTGGCGCGTGGGAAGACGCTTGATGCAAGAGGTTGCACGACGTGTGATGCTTGATGATTGATGCATCACTTATGATGTGTGATCCTTGACATTCAACACATGACGTCCGATGCATGACATTTGACGTTTGACGTTTGATGCATACGGTGAAACGCACATGGTATGTTGCAAGAATACAAATGACGCATAAAGCGAAAGGCTGCATGACACAGGAGGATGCATGCGTCAGAGGACACATGACGCATGATGTTTGACTGATGACAGTTTAGATGTGGAGTTAGCCAGTTAGGTGTGTGACAGAGAGTTGTTATGGGTAATTGCACAAATATATTAACGTTTGAGCAGTATATAGTCTGAAGTTGGATTTTTTTTTTTTGTAATATTTTGGTAGTTCCTGAAGTCATAGATGTGGTACTGTAGTTTTGAATTTGTTGCGATTTTTTTTATAAAACCCAAAATCAAATTTATGACATGTATAATTATTAAATGTCATTTGTGCCCCTTTGGAAAAAAAAATATAAGTAAAAAATATTTTGAAACGTCAAATTTTAGATTAGAAATTGTCTTTTAAATTGTTTAAGATATATAAATTATGATTTCTAATTTGAAGTTCCAGATATACGGGAGAAAAGAAAGCTCAAATCTGTTAGCTGCTTTTTAAATGGAGGACTGTAATGATCAATTAAATTAAACTTTACTTATATAAGCAGGTAATTAAGGAAAAAAATTAAATAATGGTCAGTCATTAAAGATTAATATAATTATTATACAGGAAAGCAATTTATGGAAACTAATATTCGGGATACTACCATAGGGGCGTGCTCAGCGAGTCAGCGCACAATTTAAAATTTTGAGTAAAACGATGAAGAATGCACCGTTGCCCCCTTTGATAGTGAACAAAAAATTATACTCACCTGCACACTATTCTGATTTGAGAGGTTTCCTTTCCTTCTTTTGTTTACACCGGGAGTACGTGATCCGTTGAGTTAAGAGTCCCATCCGCCAGGAAAACAAATCATGGTCCGCGTTCACCATGGAATGAGGAGGCCATTTGATTGTTTCTTTTTTCAACGACCTCCTTCCTCCTTTGTTTGTTTACACCAAGTTCATGTGAGCCATGTTGCAAAGGAGTCTACGCAACCTTCCCATGAACACCTGTGATCTGTACACGTAAGGCAGCAGGAAAATGAACGAAAAAAAATCACTGGCATATACGATTGCTTTCCTTTAAAGTTGCGCAAATGATATAGTTAGATTATGATATATGTATTAAAGTTGTGATGAATTTTTTATAAATTATTTATATATAACATTATTATTTTGTATTTAAGTTTATTATATATAGACATGTTAGTATATAAAAGTTTACAAAATTGACATTTCGCTGCATCTATATGATATTCGATGCGATATTCACGTCCTCACTCGTACCGTACAGATGAAAAATATGTTGAGTGCACTGAGTGCACTGAGTGCATAAAAGTCACGGATCCATAAAAGCAAAATCGATGAAGTCGCCAGTGACAAGTGATGGCTCACTGGATAAAGTAGGCTAAGTAGCTAATGATACGTGGCTCTGGAATGATCTCAAACAACAAAATTACGATTAAAATTTTTCTCGTACAAGTACATAAACGATGATACTTTCTTTTAATAATAAAAAAAGACTCCACGAAGCCGTTAGCTTTTACACGACATGTTGAATTTATTATATTGAGTATTCGAGTGTATCTTAAAAGTTTACAACTGGAGGGAGGCTATGAAACTTCATAAAACGTCACTATCTAGTTTTTTGCTTTCGTATTTTTAATATCAATATTCAAATTATCAATCTAAATCATTGAACATGATTTCTATATTAAAAATATGTTTTGCGACCGAAATTTATATTTTTTAATTCTTCTACTATTTTTTTTAAGATGGAAAATAATTCATATGGAATGGTCCAAAATGTTAGATTAATCAACTTTTTACTCTTTAAAAATATTAAAAAAAATGTAAATTATGATATCCAACATGATTTTAATATAGAATCATGTTCAACAGTTTGAATGGATCATTTCAACTTTAATATTAAAGATACAGAGCGAAGTACCACTTGTGATGCTTTGTGAAGTATCATAACCTCACTCTTATATAACCTTAATCTTAGAATTATTTCATTATATAATTTCTCTGTTATTGCTTGTTATGAAGACGTATTGATCAAATTTTCAGATGATAACTATTAGAGCATTTCAACTTCACAAATTGCAATAGACGATTTTTCTATTATTATTATTTGTTATGAAAACATATTGATAAAGTTTACAGATCGATAATATTAGAGCATTATCCAACTACACAAATTGCAATGGATGAGTTTTAAGGAAAATAACTTTGGCCTCTAAACTATTAAAAAAATCGAATTGATTCTTAAATTCTTGATTTGCGCCAATTAGATCCTTAAGCTTTTAAAGTAGTCTTTAAACTTTATTAAAAGAATCAAATTGATCCCTAACTCATAATTTGCACCAAAGTCTAATAAATATCAAATTGGTGCAAATAAAAGGTTAAAAACCAACTTAGCAAAAGTTTGACAACCAAAAGTAAGAAATAATTTGAGAGAAAAAAAAATTGTATCTTCCCTTTTTTATGACACAACCAAATTTAGCAACTGTAGTCATATCAACTTCATATTATTTACATTCCTATAATATATATGTTCAAAATTCAAACTATTTGGCAAATATACGATTTGTTTTCATGTGGCTTTTACATGATATTATTTAATAAAAACAAAAAATCGCGTCGAAATCGCACATCAATCGACAAGCATCGTATATGCAGGAAATAATGTAATCAATCCTTTAGGGAAAAAAATGTCAAGTCTGTAGACGAAGAAGTGTTAAATATGTATACTTTTGAGTCAATTCTATGACAAACGAAAACCTGACGATATTTTCTGAGCAAGACTTGGCAAACCCCTATTATTTATTATTATTCATCTCTAATAGTCTCATATACAACCTCTGTTAATTTTGAAAATATATTTGTTGTAGTTTTTAAACAAATATACTAATAACCACTAAAATATACTAACGTATTACAAGTTTACATTTTTTTATAAAATAAACCACTAAATTAAAAAAAATGAAAAAGCTACATATAATTTAACTTCAATATAAGTTTATATGATAATTATATTTAAATCAACTATTATAAATATAGAAAATATAGAGCATTGTCATTGTTCTCACCACAAAATTTGAGAAATAAAATTAATTTTAATTTCTGATATAGCATAATATCAGACCTAGACATAATATGTTTGACACTCGTTGTTTCCTTAATTGCTTCCGACTCTATATTGAAAATATTGGAAGGAGAACTTGAAAATTAAATAATAACAAAATTAACTACGGTTATATGATGAAATAAGAGAAATAATGTTATTTTGATTTGAAAATAAATTGTATGATTAAATTTTAAGTTGATTTGCTTACGAACCTTGTCATTGTATGATTTTAATTAAATTAGTTTCAAATCACTTTTAGTAAATTAGAACTGCAAACTTTTTTTGGAAAAATGTTTTTTTACTAATTATTATGTGGTGGAAAAACTTTTAATTAAATTTATGAGTTACTTACCATATTCAAATGATACTTTTATATATTATTTATCTAATTATTTAATTTCCTCCAACATCAAGAACATATAATGATATTTATATGATATCATATGAAAAGAAAAATTAAATTTATCATATTAATTGTGTACAAGTCATACGTCTGTTACGGGTTGGTCTTCTTTAACAACCTCATATTTTATCTCCATCAGTTCTAAGCAGAGGCGGATTCAGAATTTTCATCACGAAGAGTCAATATTCATATTTTTTTCTAAAGAGACAAAATGATGCACATTTTTAAATAATTTAACAAATCGTATAAATATACAAAGTTATTTTGCAAAAAAAACTGAGGAAGCAGTTGTGCTCCGGTCTGAAACCGCCCCTGATTCTAAGATATATAAACTTCTATCTTTTGCTCGCACATTTACATTACTATTTTTTTCTTTATTTAATTGTACCACTTACATACATATAAGTATATTTTTCATATTTTAAAGTAATTTATTTTATTTTAGAACTTGATAATGTACAAACAGGACAAATTTTTATTAAGCTGAATTTTAATAATTATATTTTCGAATAAGTAATATAGTTATATGCAGTAAAAAAACTATAAAGCCTTAATTCGAATGCATAACAAATCCTTGCATGGTTGATGGATATCATAATACAAATTGAGTTATTTTAAAATATAACAAATATAATTGTATGCATGTAGTAGTACAATTTAATAAGACAAAAAAAAATCATGTAAAAAAAGGGAGCAAAGAGTAAGGTAGAGGAGGGAATCCACTGGAAATGAAATTGGTGGGTCCCACATTAAAAGTAAAATTAAAAAAGAAAACACTACTCAAGGTAAAAACTCCCGTAAACTAATAAAAAATTAATAAAAAATTTCACCTTAATTTCAGGATGGAGGCTAAAGCGAAGAGTAGGCAGACAAAGTGAATATTAGCGTGATTGTCGTCTTTTTATCCCTTCATTAAAAGTAAAATTAAAAAAGAAAACACTACTCAAGGTCAAAACTCCCGTAAACTAATAAAAAATTAATAAAAAATTTCACCTTAATTTCAGGATGGAGGCTAAAGCGAAGAGTAGGCAGACAAAGTGAATATTAGCGTGATTGTCGTCTTTTTATCCCTTCATTAAAAGTAAAATTAAAAAAGAAAACACTACTCAAGGTCAAAACTCCCGTAAACTAATAAAAAATTAATAAAAAATTTCACCTTAATTTCAGGATGGAGGCTAAAGCGAAGAGTAGGCAGACAAAGTGAATATTAGCGTGATTGTCGTCTTTTTATCCCTTCATTAAAAGTAAAATTAAAAAAGAAAACACTACTCAAGGTCAAAACTCCCGTAAACTAATAAAAAATTAATAAAAAATTTCACCTTAATTTCAGGATGGAGGCTAAAGCGAAGAGTAGGCAGACAAAGTGAATATTAGCGTGATTGTCGTCTTTTTATCCCTTCATTAAAAGTAAAATTAAAAAAGAAAACACTACTCAAGGTCAAAACTCCCGTAAACTAATAAAAAATTAATAAAAAATTTCACCTTAATTTCAGGATGGAGGCTAAAGCGAAGAGTAGGCAGACAAAGTGAATATTAGCGTGATTGTCGTCTTTTTATCCCTTCATTAAAAGTAAAATTAAAAAAGAAAACACTACTCAAGGTCAAAACTCCCGTAAACTAATAAAAAATTAATAAAAAATTTCACCTTAATTTCAGGATGGAGGCTAAAGCGAAGAGTAGGCAGACAAAGTGAATATTAGCGTGATTGTCGTCTTTTTATCCCTTCATTAAAAGTAAAATTAAAAAAGAAAACACTACTCAAGGTCAAAACTCCCGTAAACTAATAAAAAATTAATAAAAAATTTCACCTTAATTTCAGGATGGAGGCTAAAGCGAAGAGTAGGCAGACAAAGTGAATATTAGCGTGATTGTCGTCTTTTTATCCCTTCATTAAAAGTAAAATTAAAAAAGAAAACACTACTCAAGGTCAAAACTCCCGTAAACTAATAAAAAATTAATAAAAAATTTCACCTTAATTTCAGGATGGAGGCTAAAGCGAAGAGTAGGCAGACAAAGTGAATATTAGCGTGATTGTCGTCTTTTTATCCCTTCATTAAAAGTAAAATTAAAAAAGAAAACACTACTCAAGGTCAAAACTCCCGTAAACTAATAAAAAATTAATAAAAAATTTCACCTTAATTTCACGATGGAGGCTAAAGCGAAGAGTAGGCAGACAAAAAGAATTAATTGAAGTATGACCACAAAAAGATCGGTGGGAAGGTGGTTCAACCAAAAATTAGGAACTAATAATAGCTACTTAATTGCTCATGCTTGCTATCTGTGGGCTGTGGCTCTGTGCTATGGCAATATGGCATAGGAATTAGGAAGGAAGCATATTTATCCCATTTACCAATCATTTTATTTCCGACGTTTCATTTCGTATCTTCACTTTCTCATTTTCAAACATTAAAGAGAAGAGATTCAGTACCACAAATTGGTATTCTCGGTGCTGTTCAATACTACAAATTCATTTTTTATTTGTGTCTCAAAATTTGACATCTAAATATCAATTTGAGGGTCTTTCAAATCGTCACTAGAAATCAAATAAATTGTCTATTATGTTAGGTAAGTAAGACAATATGAGTTGTTCACTTCCTCATCTCCAAAATTAATGAAAAACTTGGGAATATTTTCACATCTACAGATTTTATAATTTGAATTCCTGGAATAATTAGGTTTGTACTAACATTCTCTGCAATATTACTGTTAGCTCAGTCATAGACCGAATACAAATAAACGATGCACCTCACAAATATATGAAAATACACAATTTCGATTACAATAAGGAACATCAAACAATAAAAAATGTCCGAGAACCATTTATTTCACTCTCATCTTTCGTGCTCTTAATTCAAAAGTAAGCTTAAACATATTTAAATTTTAATTTATCATGTTTAATAATTCTGTTATATCAAAATTTTGCATAGAATTTCTTTTTCTATTTTTAGAGTTTTTGAAGTACTTGTTTTGAATTTTGAAATTGGTTCCAAAATAATGTTAAATAATTAACGTTTCGATATAAAACTATGTCACTTTCAAAAGCACGTACTTAAAAAACTCTAATAATAATTTTTTTTGTCTCCTATAAAATTTTGATATAAAGAAACTATTAAGCATGATAAATCAAAATATTAAATGTGTTTAAGCTTAATTTTGAATTAAGAACACGAAAGGCCTTGGTAGGCATTTGACAAAACTCGTACGAGTTCCACCGACCCGAAAAATTCGAGGTCGCGACCCGATCCGAGGGCAAACCCATGCCAATTGGTCGAAAAAAAATCAGGGGTCAAAAGCAAGTAGCGGCATCCTTCTTGAAAAAACTCATGTAAACCCGACCTGAAATAAACCCGGCCCGACCCGATCCCGACCCGCCTAACCCGTGATGACCCGCCATTAGCTCGTGCAAAACCCATGCAAACCCACCTAAACCTGCAGAAATCCATGCAAAACCCTGCAAAATTCGAGAATAACTCGTTAAATAAAAAAAATAAAAAATAATAATAATTTCAGAAAAGTTCAAAACAAGGAAAAAACCCGGCCAACTCGACCCGGATAGGCCCCCTTCTAATCCGATCCAAACTCGCTGATTCGCTAACTCATGGGTCTTAGATGAATTGCGGCTTGCTTAAAAAATTTTACTCGTCCAAACCTGATCCGGCAAACCTGTCGGCCCGGACAACCCATTGATCCGGATTAGTTTGACCCGACCCAGTTCGGCCCGTTTTCAATTCCCTAGATCTTGGTGCTCTAGAAGCACCCTGGCTTTAACATGGTAAAATCAAAATTTTGAATTAGTTACATGCACCGTTTATATATATCATGGTTTGTATTTTAGGGTCCGTTTGGTATCGTTGGCGTTTTCAGTTTTTTGATTTATTTTGCGGAGGAAAAAATCGAAACGTGTTTGGATAGCACAGCGATATTTTCATTTTTAAACTCTTGCGCTGAAAAAAAAATAGATTTTCAGAAACGATCTTGGACCGCTTTCTTTTTTCCATTTTTATTTCCTTCTCCACCGCATCAAATGTCACATGATCTTCTTCCTTTTTTCGCCACCAAATCAATTCCTGTGTTATTGCTTTCCCCATTTCTCTCCGCCAAATCATACCTTGTTGTCCTCTCTTCCTCTATTATAAATCGCATAAGCGATTATCAAAATTTGCTCAACACAGAAGCAACAATAGGATGTCAAGAGAGATTTAGCAGTGGGTTGTTGTCGTTGGTAATCTAGAATCCACAAATTTGAAGGTATATTCTCTTTTTCTTTATTGTAGTTCAATCCAAAAGGACAAGATTTTGGAGGCGTATCATGTTAAAGGTCTAACACAAGGACCTAGGTTTTTTATTGTCCACTTATTTTACATGCACTTATTCATGCTGCTAGCAACAATTATTCTTCAATTTCGTTAGTTATTAAATTGTAACCTATATCCAATGAAACAAAGACAGAGGTAACAAAAAATGTTTTGATAGAAGAGTACATGTGCATGATTTGTTGAATTGGGATTGTCTGTACTGGAACAAACTTTATGTTTACTGGTAACTTTTATATAGTGTTAGTATAAAAGTCTTATACCAGTATAAATTATTTTCTGAAAGTTTTGTACTTTGAACTTAAGATCTGCTGGAATAAAATTTCATATATGAATTAAGCTGATAGTTGAATCCCAATCAGCTTGTTACGACCTTGTTTTTGTACACATCTCGACTTTGATAGATGACAGAATCCATTCGTATTGGTGATGATGATGAAGTTGTTGAGATTGATGGTGGCGTATGGGCACGTCAATATGAGGATCTTTTTGTCAGCTTGCTTGAGGAGGAGGTTAAAAAGGGTAATAGAAAGACAACAACTTTAACCAAACAAGCTTGGAGTAGAATTCGTGAAGAGATGAGAAAAAATGGAAGAGATCTTAAACCTGATCAATTAAAAAATAAGTACAATTCCTTGAGACAACGTTGGAAGGATTTCTCGTCATTGCTCGGTGAAACTGGAATGGGCTACAATGGAGATACAGGACAGCTGACAGCTTCCGAAGAAACATGGCAGAGGCTTTGCAAGGTATAAATTACACAAGTACAAATAATATTTTGAATCAGTGGATTATTGAAGAAACAAGATACCATTTCATTGTGCTTTAGGGAAAGTAAAATACTACTTTTTTTAATGAATTTTGTTATCGCGCAATCAGCCCAGTAACCTTCCAAACAAAAGGGAACTCAGATAGATGTTAAAGCAAACATCTATTGCTTACTTTAGAATCACATAACCATTATTAATGGTTCAAATCACACATTGAAATCCAAATAAGCAATTCAGGCCATCCATACAATCTACACATTAATGACTCATTGATTGTTAGTTTTTATCTTTTGTAAAAACATTTTTATCTGATTGTTTTTATGCTAAATATAATATTAATAAAAAAGAGATTATGACTCATCAGATGTCATAGTTAGAAATAAATTGAGTTGTGTTTAGTATGTGCAATTTATATTTTTTACCACATTGACCCCTATAAAATAGTTTACTGTCTCTGTCCTAGGTGCAATTTAGCAACACCAACTTATTCAGAATTGTACCATATTAAACCAACAATTGGAATAACCAGACATAATTGGAGGATCCATTGAATTAATATATTAACACTATAAAATTGTTACAGAAATACAAGACAACAAAAAGGTTCAGAAAGAAGGGGTGCAAGGAATATCCAAAACTAACTGTCATATTCGGGGATACAACAGCCACCGGAGAGGAGGCACATCCTTCTACAAAGAGCCCCTCTTTGACAGAATCCGAAGAGTCAGATAACGACGAAACTGAGTCACAAAGAGAAAAAAGAGCAAAACAGTGTAATGGATCAAAGGCCTCGGGTCGCAAGGCTAGAGATAATCTTCATTCAGCTATGGCATATGCCTTCACTGTCATTGGAGAGAATTCTAAAAGAAAGTTGGATCTTTATGAGAAAAGAGTGTCAGAAAATGGAGTTCCTTTGGTAGAAAATAATGGTGGTGCTGGTTCTAAAGAAAATGAGGCTATGATTGTGAAGTGCATTGAAGAACTAGATGCCTTAGAAGAAGTAAATGCAATAGCTTACACAAAAGCTGTTGAGATTTTAGAAAAAAGTCCTACCTATAGGATTATATTTATTGCAATGTCAGAAAATAGAAAAAAAGATTGGGTCCTCAGTCTAGGTCACTGATAGCAATTCAATTAAAAAATAATATTGGTATTTAGGTAATGATATGTCACTACTCCAATAAGCATATATTTTTTTATGGTTGTATGGTGCTCATGTTGAACTATTGTAGATTCATTGAAGCTTCATCAGATATGTTGTTTGTGATATTGTTAGCTTATACTTGAACTTTTCTAACTTTGCTTTATTAATATTATAGGAATGGATAATGATGATTTTGTGTTTGACTCGGATGAAGAAACTGAGGCTCTGATCATGTTGTCCGTTGCAACTATTCTAACTACTCGCTACTTCGAGAGTAAGCCTCGACCACAAAGGATTTCAAAACTAACAGGTCATGAGTGGACTGTTGAAATTTTGAATGGTCATTCAATGACATGCTATGATCTATTTAGAATGGAGAAAGTTGTATTCATTAGCTTATGCGAGTATTTAAAACATAGAACATCAGTAACAAGTACGAAGCATCTCACTTTACAAGAACAAGTAGCCATTTTTCTTCTCATTATTGGTCATAACAAGAGGCACCGTTACATGGGCGATCGGTTCCAGCATTCAACATACACGATATGTATTCATTTTAAAAGAGTACTCTGGGCTATTTGTTCAATTGCAAAGCATATTATTGTCCCTCCTTCCTTTGAGGAAACACCTCCGGAGATCAAGTACAATCCGAAGTACAAATATTTCAAGGTAACATTATTGCTATTTAACTAAAGAATATAAGATGACACAGATCATCAGTGCATATATTAGATGAAATATTGCTTTCTACCATAAAAAGAAAGCAACCGTAGTTGGCTTTTTATTGTTGCATCTCTACAGTTCATACATGTAAGTCTGTACTGTTGGTTTATATTGTAGTTATGATAAGGCTCTATTAATTAGTGTCCTTTGTTTGCCAACTTGTAGAATTGCATTGGAGCAATTGATGGGACACACATTTCGGCTCGAGTTGGAGGAGGTGCTCAAGTACGCTTCCGTGGTAAGCGTGTTTCGCCAACCCAAAATATAATGTGTGTTTGTGCTTTTAACATGACCTTTACTTATGTGATGGTTGGTTGGGAGGGTACAACAAATGATTCGAGAGTTTTCATGGAAACAATCACAAAACCAGAAAATAGTTTTCCACTTCCCCCTCTGGGCAAATACTATGTTGTGGACTCGGGTTATACTAACATGCCAGGATTTCTTACACTTTATCGTGGAGAGAGATACCATTTGCGTGATTTTAGAGAAGGTGGTACGCCTCAAGGACCAGAAGAGAAGTTTAATTACCTGCATTCGTCACTTAGAAATATCATTGAGAGATGTTTTGGCGTTCTCAAAGCTCGATTTCCTATTCTTAGGGACATGCCATCCTACTTGTTTAAGAAACAAAAGTATATTGCCCTTGCTTGTTGTGTTATTCATAATTTTATTAGAGTAGAACCATTGGCTCGTGATGCTTTATTTGCTGATTATGCGGATGATAATTTGATTTGTGATGAATCCATTAGTGTTGAAGAAGCAAGTACATCAAGAAACCGTGAGACAATCAGTGTTAGTCCTGATGATCTTCGTCGCATGAACAACTTTCGAGATCGATTGGCACAACACATTTGGAATAGACATATTAGAGAACAAGAATGAGAAGAAAGGTGTTTCAACAATAATATCATTGTTTTTCTTTTTATTTTGTTTATTCTTTAATTAGTGCAAAAGTTATGATAATGTAACGTAAAGAAAGAGATAAGGTTACTCATTCAATATCATTTGGTATAATTTATTCATCTGACATCAATGATTTTGTTTCAACATTTGTTACTGATTTAGTATTGATTAAATTTGTTCATATGATATTATATTGATTTTGTTTGTTCATTTGTTGCTCCCTCAGCCGTGATTAATGCTAGAAACGAATAAAGAAAAAATGTTTTAGGAAAGAAAACTGAAGGAAAAATAAAAATAGTATCTTGTTTTTGAAAACTTGTTTATCATTTCTGAAAAACAGTTTAGCGTTTTTGAAAAACAAAAAACAGAAAAACATAATCGGTACCAAACAGACCCTTATTTTTTTGTTTTGGGTTTATGATGAATTTACAACAAGAAACAAATTTAATATTCATAACCAAAGGACCGGATATTGTCTTTTTAAGATAGGTACTAGAGTAAAATTCTTATTACAATCCAACTTTATTATTGACAATGATTAATAGGTGCGACGTCTTGTGGTTTAGTAATTAACATAGTATCCACTTTAATTTAATTATGAGTTGATTAGGGTTAAGGATTTAGAAAACAACAAATTTCTGGGAGATAGTCATCACCCCAAGTTGTCCAAAAATCTTTTTATTTTTCTTCTTTTTGTTATTGTCTACATCCATAACTGCTTGATTTGATTATTGTGTCCTACCCACAAGTTGCATGAACAAGGATTTTATTTGGATAGAGACATTTAGCTACCGTATAAATATTACTTTATGTAAATAATAAGCATTGACTCATTGTTTTTGGAAATTTCATTAAGTGGTTTCCATATTACTTCTCCTGTCAATCGTAATGTAGTTATTTCATTTTCAAATCCTAATGTAGTATCTATTTGTGACGAGTATATCTATCTATTATGGATATTTAACTTTTTATAAAATGATTGTTTGACAATTTAAGTATTTAATATAGATTTCTTCACACCGCAATATGATTTTTAAGCAGTAAAATAGTGAAAACATTAGCAATAACCATGTTGTTATGCTAATAGATACTGGCAGGATGTGAAGTGCGGTGTTATGAGAGGATTAAAATTCGGAATTGTACGGAGATTTGGGGAACGAATAAAAGGCAGGCGTGCTCCTTGGAGCAATTGAGTACACCCACCTTCTCGGGTTCTCTATCCAAATGGTAAATGGAAAAAAAATGGAAAATGGAAAATGGGAAAAAGGCATTTACCAGACAAAAAGGGAAATTTTACCACCTTCATTCAACTACCATTAATTCTCTTCGTAGATGCTGATCAGTACATCCGGTGGCTCAATTACAGACAGACGTGATATTTATGTTTTCGACTTTAGTTCTTAAATAACTCTGAAGTTATTATGCTCTTCCTAGATGATTCTGATAAAATGGATAAATATCATACAATCATATAATAATTTCTGTAATTTGAATGTACTATTAAGTCTATATATAGATAAGGAGGGGAATAAAACAAAATTCCAGACAAATTTGACAATACTAACACAGGACTACAGGAGGCAGGAGCACTCTTTAAGTTCTCTTCAATAAAAAGTACCTACCTACTACCTAGCTCTGCCATGAGTGTTCAAGTTGAACCCCTTTTTTTGTACTCATGTGCATGCACTGCATTTCCATTCCCTTCTACTGATACTGTGTATCAGTGTATGTGGGTTTGATTTGATTCCAAATTTCCATGGCAGAGCATCATAGCTAGTCTTCACTTCCCTCTGAATCAGCCACTTGTTGATCTGTTCACCTCCATTATTATTATTTCCTCCTTTTCAGTTTTCACAATGGACAAAAGTGATTCATCTTTTATCTGGAAAAGAAATCACAGGACCTTGCTTAAAAAGTTGCTTTGGTTTAACTTTTGCTATTTGTTTTTTGTTTCCTTCAGAAAAAGAACATAAAGTAGTGCTTTGTCATTGATGAGCAATTGAGCATGCATGCCCCACTTTTTCTCCAACAAAAAAGAGAAATGGACGCACCACTAAAATCCTACTGCTCTGCTGCATTGTACGGGTGTTATTTTGTCTATAATTTGTACTTCTTTTTTTGGAAAAAAAAGTATAAAAATAAAGACTCAAATTGTTTAATGACACTCAGAATATTTTCACATAGAGTAATTATATCGTTCCCCTTCTTTTGTCTCCTTGACGCGTCCTTCATTATAGAACAAACAATTTCTTTCGCCCTCGCTTGATCCCGCTCGTCTCGCCTCGTCCTGCTCGTCTCCCCTCGTCCCGTCTAGTTTTGTCTTGTCTCTCTCGCATCTCCTTTCGTCACTCGTCTCTCTTTATATAGAACAAAAATTACAACAGTTTTGCAATAAAATTAGAATTTTATAGCAAAATAAAAAATGCAGCAAATTTTTAATATAAAGACTTATAGAATTAGAACAAAGACATGCAGAGAGGAAGTAATCGCTAACATAGCGAAGCACAATTATTTTTGTCTTGTAGTGAGAGACGATCGAGAACAATTAAGAAGAAATTGTTAGTAAGTCCATTTAAAAAAACCCAGTGGCAGATCTCTGTGTAGTGAATGGAGGTCAATGTTTTCCAATTCTTTTTTCAAATTGTACAAATATATATTTAAACTCCATATATTTAAACTCATATTCTTTTTTCCAATTCAATGGCATGTGATAATTTTATTATTTGACAACAATTTTCTTAAGAAACCTCATATTTAAACTCCATAAATATTTTAAAAAAAATTCTATTGTGATCCTCATAATTGTAATTTTTGTTAATTTTATTATTATTTTGTAACAATTATATTGATATATTCATATTAACTACGATAATTGAACCTCATTCGAATATTTTTTTGCTCCGCCGACGAAAATAACAAACTTTTAATTATTTAATTTGGATAAGGTCAACAAAGATATTAAATAATGTACGATAACAAAATATATGGTAGATTATACCCTACCAAAAAGTGCGTATAATAATGAAAGAGATAATTATGTAATGATGTATATATATAGCCATAGTTCATAGGGTATAAATATAATACATAAATAGTTCAGGGATCGAGCTCTCCCTCTTTTTTTAATATATATAATTCTCATGTAGGAATGATCACCGTGTGTCTACGGTGCTTTGCAAAGTAAACGCATCCAATGTTATTTTGCATTCATATCGTGAATGCAAAATTTAAATAATCGATCAAATTATTGAACAAGATTTTTATACTAAATTTTTTTCAGAGAAGCATAAAATTCCTATAACTTCTACACCGTACGTAGGTGCTACTGCTGGTCGGTGGGCCAATAAATCGTATTTATTTCAGTCACATTCAATTTGGTTACGCGTATCCATTAAATTAATGCCATACCTACCTACCTACATTTATATACATACATAAACATAACATACAAACTTGTACCTAGCTTTACATATACATATATATAAAAACCAGACATTTTTTTCCTGACTTCATACCATATTTTGGTGTACAGTACTCGATTAATAATAGATATTAATTTCTTTAAAGTAACATATCATGTAATTAACCAGAGAATATACTTAAGAGACATGAGCACAAGAGAGAAAAACAGAATGCAAGTACATGCATAAAATTAATGCCCCTAATACTGCTAATTTGTGAATTAACCAGAGAATAACTGATTAGCAACTCCCCCCAAAAACACACACTTTTACAAAAATTTACAAATTGCTAACGTGATTTCCTACACTCCCTAAGCAAATTTGTAGACCGTTGTAAAAGCTACCTCTACTACAAAAAGATATCAGTCGTGAAGTATGTTCACATATTAGCATATATACCCCTTAAAAATACTCAAAATATGGTGGAATGCTGTTATTTTCTGGTACTTCCCTCTCTTTTCTCTGAAACCTATGGTTCCCACCTACATTGCTGATTCTTGCTTTTCGCATCTCTCTAGGCACCTCCGGTGGTTTTACCGACCTGATCAAGGCCCAATTCACTCCTTTAAAGAACTCATGCCGTTTTATCTCGGCCGACCCCTTGACACTGCCGATTCTCTTTTTCGGGTTCTTTACCAGCAACTTGCTTATTAAGTCTTGTGCCTGAAAGATCTCTTCCATTTCTTTTGTGTTGCTCACACCTATTCTCGGAAAGCTCAATGGCTGCTTGATTATGTTCATTAGGGTTTTCTCATTATTTTCTCCTTTGAACGGCGTTTTCCCGTATAACATCTCATATAAAAACACACCAAGTGTCCACCAGTCGACCGCACTACCATGACCAGCACCAGATATCACCTCCGGTGCAAGGTACTCATGCGTACCAACAAAAGATTTCGATCTGGCTGAGACAGGCTCAGCTACTAGTTCCGGATTCAGCTCGGTTTCTTTGACTAACTCATCTCCTTTAGTTGCCTCTCCGGCCGCCTCTTCTCTGGCCAATTCTCTGTTACACTTGTTAACTCCACTAAAAAAGCACGATATAACCGGTTGAATAGGCGCTACGCAAGATGAAATGGAGCCTGAGCTTGAAGCTGCAACTGAATTTCTAGGGGTTCTACTGCCTGAAATAGTATGTGAGAGTTTTTCTTCATAGAGGAGTTTCGGTACCACATCGCAACGCAAAGAAAGGTCAAAATCAGAAAGCATGATGTGCCCATCATCTCGTACCAGTACGTTTTCTGGTTTTAGGTCTCGGTATATTACCCCCATCATGTGTAGGTACTCCAGTGCCAGTAGTGTCTCAGCCGCATAAAATCTGAAAAATGTAAATTTTATAGTTAATGGGACTAATATACTATTTGATAGCCAATCTTTCTCAAGGCCATGTTAGCCGAAATTGATAAAGCAATAAATAGAGGACCAACACCAAAAACCCTTTCGTTGTCAAGGGAACCCAAGTACATACTAGAATTAGTGCATTGTCACATACAGAAAATTTAAATTTTTTGAAAAAGTTGCCTACCGATACACAATTATACTGACATATTGTAAATTTGAACAGGAGGTTATGGTGTGAAAAAGTATTTTTTTCCTCTCTTCTATTGCGCTATTATTATCTTTTGTGATAAAATAGGTGATTACTAAGTACTAACCTTGCTGAAGACATACTAAACCTTCTCCCCGGTTGTCGTTGTCGTACAACATGCAAATCCCCTCCGGTACAGAACTCCATTACTAAACACGAATAATGTGCTGCCTCAAAATCTGCATAAAGTGTCGGTAAAAACGGGTGGTCCAGCGCACGCAATATCTCTCTCTCAGTCTCAGCCCGTTGCAACTTGTTGCGAAATGTAAGTGCCTCACGGTCCACGACCTTCATCGCATACATGCACCCGGTCCACCTCAGGTCTCTAAGCCGGCACAAGTACACATTTCCCAAATCGCCGCTCCCCAGCCTACGCACCAACATGAAGTGCTCTAGGCTGATCCGGCCGGTCGGATTGACGGTCCGGATCGCTTGAATCGCCTCCCATTCAGCTTCGGCTGACTTGTGAGGCTTCTGAGCATGCCGACGTGCAGAGTTAGGTTCGGTATAAATAGATCGAACAGAGATGGAGCTTGAGCTGGCCAAACTTGCTTCGCTAAGCCAGCTCCGACGTGAGCCAATGGCAGTGAAGGAAGAACCGCTACTGTCATAGTCAGAATCATCTCTACTTGTGGCCATGGAAGGGGAAGAGAGGATGTAACTGTCTAGATAGGTTCTAGGTTGATGCAAGTTGTGTTCTTATATAAGGGGTGTGCTAACTGATAAGAGGGATGGAATGGAAGTAATTAATAGTTACAATTACAATTGTGTAAACTTTTTGCCGAAGTGACTGAGCATTGCTGTAAGTTTATATTCAGGACTTAAATTATTATTTTTTCAAACCATTGAAATTGATCATATTTTTTAGCTCTCATTATCGTGCATATTCATTTTTTTTTCCGGTACATTCAACTCTCTTAGAACACATTAATTACCATTTCTATTTTCAATTTGAACAAGTTTACTGACAATTTGTACCATTATAAGTATTCGATGTACAGTCAAAATTGACGATATGTTAGAATTCCCATTTCAATTTAATTACAAAACAGCTTTCAAATTTTCTGGATTACAATCCTATCTCTTGCCATTAGCTCCTACCCAACACCTGACTAGTAAGTAGTAACTAATTACTGCTAATATGAACGAAACAAAATAAATATAGAGCAAACTACATATTAAAATTGTGGATTTCAATATATACTGTACGATCAATCATTGTATAGTGCATATATTTTATGTGGATGCATATACAATTTAGTATATGGGTGATATACATATGTATTTGAAAAAATCTTAAATCATACTAACTAAAATTATACATCTTAATTTAAAGAGTTTCAATCAAAATTAATAACATACCAATTTTTACAATCGATGAATAAAATATGTCAAATAATTAATTTTATAGGTTTTATGATAAAATTTTAAAAGATTATATTGTTGAATATACGAGTGAGTACTTATTTAACATGCCATGCGGTTTCGCACCGCATATATAAGCATAAGTGGTCACAAATAAAGCTCATGCGGCCGCATTTTATAATAGTGCATTTATGCGTTCGACCTCAAATTCAAAATTTTTCGTTATGCTGCGTCGTAGCGATTTATTATATATCTCTCATTTTTATTAAAGAGTTTGGATGACAAAACACTAAACGGTTCTGATTTAATAGTTTGTTGGGAGGATCGTGTAACAGCCATCCGATAAAATTTCATCTGCAGTGTTCTCAAACAAATTTCGAACTTCAACACAACCGTTCTCAGAAATTCGCCACAGAAGATCCCCTAGAACTTGTGATTAAAGTTAAAAATCGCTATATATAATGTAGGCAATGAGATTTGAACCTGGGTCAAGCCTAACACTTCGTAAGAAATTAACCACTAGACCACTCATTCATTTTTGATATAGTAACTTATGTATTATATTTATATATATCCTTATAATATATAGATTTTAGTATAAAATTGTGGTTATTAATATGTATTAATATGCGGGCGATTTTCCGTCTATATTATACGTCTCGTTGCTATGCACGGATACGATGACTAATATATATATATATATATAGTATGGCTAATGTGAAAACGTTTGCACTTCGGTCGAAATGCAAAAGTTTCAAATTAGTCAATTTTTTGTAGTCAAAATTTAAATATAAGTTGCTCAATAAATTTTTCATATCAAAATCTTGTAGGAAATCAAATTTTATTATTTTTAGAGCTTTCTAATTATATTTTAAATATTTTTTAAAAACAACTCTGAAAAAATCATATTTTTATAATATTAAATTGAACTGTTTTTAATTTAGTGAGCAAATAAAACTTAAATACTTCACTGAGAAATAGAGCCTTGACGGAGAGATTACATGCATGCATCACCCGTGCCTATGTATTATATAGTTCCCAAAAGCACCCCATTTTCTCTCTTCTTGATCTTTATAATAATAATAATAATAATAGACAGAATAATGAAAAGCCATAAAAAGGTGCGTAATTGATTATCTGATCGCCAAAAGATGCGAGTAAATTAAGTGGCTACATAGCCTTTGTGCAATCCAATGTTTATTGCATTTCTTTACTGATCATTTAGTAGAGCTCTAGAACCTATGACGTGGTAAGTAATTATGTATACGAGTATAATCATAGTCACATCTATACATGCCATGATTGCACATTTTTATATGTTCTTCAGTCATAAAGCAGCAAACAATCCTTGTACTTGATTTGAAAAGTTTATTTTTTGGTTAAGATTTGAAGAATGAGTATGTGTTGATATACCTCATCTCTTATCTGCATTGTAAACATGGCCACCGATTTGATTTTCGTTCTTTCTCCTTGTTATGATCATAATCGCAGAACTCTTATTTTCATGCATGCGCTCTATTTTCATTAAGATAGAATTTGTGTTTGTAACTTTGTACTGTTTTCTAAGAATTTTTATTTGATTAACTTTGTTGATTTTTACGAAAAAATATAAAATTTTGGAGTTTGAAAAACTAATTATTTATAAAATATAAACTAAATATCATTACAATTTAAGAAAAGATAGACTACTCAACGGGCAAAGGAAAAGTTCGATATGCTTTGATTCATTAAGCAACTGAGCAAAGGAAAAGTTCGATAAAACCCGTTCTCTCCACTCCCAAACCAAGTTCATTATCCAATCGCTAGATAGGGCGGAGGAACATCGCATCCTCACACCAGCAGAAATGAGCTTTTGAATTGCCCTCCGCCAACACGCATACGAAATTGCATTAATAGAGGAACAAAAATGACAACATCAATCATCTGTTAGGTGGCTACGCTTATGAGACAACAACACCAAATATTTCCACTCAGTGGCTACCAACAGATTCAAACACAATCAGGTAATCAAAATAGAGATAGACGATACAACTCTCGAGGACCCCGAAATGATTACCCTAGCCTTCTCCAAATACTACAAGGATATAATGGGGACTAAGGTACCTAACGAGGTCCTCCCCCCAAACTCACCGGAAAGATATGTGGACCAAGAACTCTTACAGCTTCAAGCTGATTTCTCCGTCCAGGAAATAAAAGCAGGAGTATTTGCATTTGCAAAAGGAAAAGCGTGCGGCCCCGATGGCTTCCCATCGGAATTCTTTCAGGAATACTAGGACATCGTGGGTCCATCAATATGCGCAGTAGTCAAGGCCTTTCAAAACAACGAACTTGACCTATGGAGAATAAACCAAGCGTGCATCACAGTTATCCCTAAGAAAGAGCAAAGCTCCCAATTAGAAGATTATCGGCCAATAAGCATAATCACTACCATCATAAAAGTCATCTCTAAGCTGTTAGCAGTGCGTTTGCAAAAGAGCATAAAACATATGATCTCCCTAAACCAAACGGCTTTCCTAAAAGGACGCAACATAATAGAAACATTTCTTGTTAATAGAGAAGCCTCAATACTGAGGCACATGCTAGGCATTTCATCCGTAGCATATAAAGTGGACTTTCGAAAAACATTTGACACTGTTTCATGGAATTTTCTCCTAAACCTCCTAAGTGTAAAAGGATTCCCAAGAAAATGGATTACGTGGATAAAAAACCTACTCATCTCATCCTCATCATTCGTCAAGGTCAATGGACATTATGGACCTACCTTCTTCCACCAAGGGGGATTGCGACAAGGTGACCCACTCTCACCACTGCTATTCATTCTAGCAGTCGAAACCTTGCAAACATTGATTAAAGAACAACAACACAGGTTCTTCCCCATCCCCGTCCACAGCTTAGAAATGTACCAGTTCGCAGATGGCACTCTCATCATCTCGGATGCCCACCCAGCAAACCTAAAAATTCTAGTCGAAACCTTACAATGATATACTAGGTTATCGGGATTGGCCATTAACCCCTCAAAGAGTACCTTTGTGCCTATCAAAATACCGAACGAACTGATACAGGTAGTGGAAAATATCCTCGGTTGTCGAGCACAACATGTTACACTAAAATACCTAGTACTACCCCTCACACTCTCTAAGCCAAACAAAGAAGATTTCTTACCTATCCTTAACAATATCCAACAAAAACTTCAAAGCTGGAAAGGGAAATTACTCTCAAAAGGAGGAAGACTGACACTAATCAACTCCACCTTAAACTCCCTCCCGTTGCACTACATGCAGGCATTCAAATTGTCGTCATGGCTAATCAAGCATATCGAACGGACTAAAGCTCGCTTCTTTTGGATATGAGAAGACAACTCGGCTCAAGGTAGGCACCTGGTAAACTGGAAAACAGTGTGCCTACCTAAAAAGAACGGTGGACTTGAAATTCTTGATATCCAGACCTTCAACTCTGCGCTCCTCACAAAATGGCTCTGGATCCTATATGCCAACACAGATTCTCTCCTATCTTCATTCGTAAATACACATTACAATCTTCCGCCAATACAAAATGGCCACGATGACACACGACCTCCTGCCTCCTTCTTGCGCGACATACTTTTCCTACGACCAGTTGCTCTATCTGCCATCCAAACAACCAACACCGGGGACGGTATACAGTGGAGCTGGGAACCATCAGGGCACTTCTCATCTAGATCAACTTACCGGATGTTAATCAACCCTGGAATCACATCACGATCGCATGACATCACATGGAAACCTGACTCCCCGCTCAAAGTCAAAATCTTCGTTTGGATAGCCCTGCGAAACAGACTCCTGACGAAGGAAGTGCTCCAACTTAGAGGCTCAACACATGAAGTCAATTGCGTAATGTGCCGGTAGAGCATCTTAGAATCAACAGCCCACCTGTTCATCCACTGCAGCTACGCCAAACAATTTTGGATGACTTTCGGCCCTAGACCATACATATGTCAGCAAGACAATCTCTTATCCCTCTGGGCTCGAAATCGTGCCAGAAGAAACCCGCCAGAGCGGCAGTCTTGGGACCTACTCGTACATGCCACACTCTGGGCCTTATGGAAAGAAAGAAAGAAACAAGCGCATTTTCTCCTCAGGATCGACCCCAGCGCCCCTACTTTCAAGTCAAATCACCGGAGAAAAAACAAGATGGATGGCGGCAAAACAAATGCCGGTAATATGACTTGTGTAATTATGGATTAATTCACTTAGCTAGAGTCTTTTCATTCTTTTTCTTGTCTCTTTAGTTATCTTCCACTCTTCTTTTTCCCTTTTTCGTTTCCCTTTCTTCCTCCTTTTTCTTTTTTTTTCTACTGTAGATACAAATAATTTTTTAATGAAAATTAAGTAGGCTAAGTCTACTTTCCTCAAAAAAATTTAATATGCTAAAAAAGATGAACCTTTAGGAACTGGAGTAGATAATAATGTGGCATAAGGATTTTATTGAAGGGCTTCATAGATCCGGGCAATTCATTCATTCGGAAGTTCAAATTAGACGTTGACACAGTAAAATAATACCAGTAAGGATGAACATGGACCGTCGGATCTGGAATCAATGATCCAATTTTGTGTTGTACAAGCTGGTCCTGAAATGGCACAGCACAGAGCCACAGACACAAAAAGGGATTGAAATTTAGAGGTCACATACTGTTCATGTGTTTATTACTTTGTGTCAATTTCTGGTACCAGCGCCTTGTGACTAGCCAACCACCATCCCTATCCATCCTTACAAATTTTCAACCGTATTTGCATAGCAGTTCACAACCCTGGTATATACGGCACTTGATTGATGTACGATCGATTTCTATCTACATTTTCCAACGGAGTGCAAATTGTTTGGTGAATCTCTTAAATTTCGTTTTGATCTTAGAGCTGCTAGCTTTTCGATGTATTTGTTAGAGAAATGGCAGAATTTATTTGGATTTTTTTCCAAGGTAGTATAAACATGTATTTTATTGGGCACAAAGTTATGTGAATTAGAATCTGTTCAACAAAAATGGTTTATTGGAGTAACTAAATAATAAATGTATTCTGTTAAAAGATAGAGAGAGAGAGAGAGAGAGAGAGAGAGGTTACACACTTACACTGGCAACAATTCTGGCATTATCGTCGTATGAAATGTGATTGATACGGTGCATATCTATTGAATCTTACTAGTGTACATAAATGATTAATCGACCCCCTCTCAATACCGCACAGTGGAAATCATACTGCACTATTCTTCTACAACCATCACATTATACTACTGGAGAGCAGCCATATCAGTTCTGAGCACAACTATCAGAATTTGAACTTATAAATTGTAATTGTTAGTTCTAGATAACAACTAACAATATACAAGTAGACTCTCATTTTCTTACATGACAAAATGAATAGTTTGTTCTTTCAGTTCTGATAAAATGCTCCCAAATAGGCAAATATGTCCCCTGGAATGCCACCAGTGCTGCTGCAGTGCAGTCAAACTTGGTCAAGAACTTCAATATTTATATTGGCACATCCTCCATAAATAAGGAAAAGAAAACCAAAGTTCAGACTTATGGTTTGAATTTTGATTTTCAATATACGATACAAAGAAAAAGAAGTAACTGGGATAACTTCTGGCAACCAGTGTCAGAAACCTCAATGCTGATTGCCTATTTACCTTGTTTTTGAATTTATCTGTTGTTTTGAGTTAAAAAATTAAAGGAACTTGATTTCAAATTTTGATTCAATCTATAAGAAACCCTAAAATTATCAGGACCAAAATTTTCAAGGCATAATAAATGAAGACTTGAGGATTGTTGTACCATTTCATGCTTTCATGGAACTGACCATACCTTATCAACAGAATTGGGGTAACAGATAGGTCAGGCTAGGTCTGTACTCTGCATTTTGTAAGGCATAAAGCAGGCAAGTGCATTTCTCTTCTCCATACCTTCAAGCTGAACTCAAATCATTCTCTGTCACTGCCAACTCTCCACCCAACATCCAAGGCACCTTCCACTACCTGTCCATTTCTCTTTACCACAATAAATGAAATGAATCTTTATATCAACAGCTGCATAAGCTTAAAATATCAAATTATGTCAAAGCTGAGATCACAAAAGGTTCATAAATCATAATATTACATTTCTCACTGTAGAAAAGATTCATAACGTTACATTTGATTTTAATTTGTTCCTGAAAGCCTGATATGTCATTATTATCCTATTTGTTGTACTTGAAGAAATTATTATCCTATGAATTAATTATTATGAAAGATAGCTTGTTTGTTTTCTGGGAGGTCACTAAACTTCTGATAGAACTGAAGATTAAGCAATGGGGTAAATTTTTTGAGAGGTCACTAAACTTTGTATCAATTCCTCATTTGGTCACTCAACTTTGAATTATACATTTTTAGTCATTGAACTTTAAAATATCTTCAAATTTAGTCACTCCATATTTTTCGTCAAAATTTTAAGAAAAAATTGTCTAGAAATGCATATTTTTTTCTTTTAAAATCTTCGTAATAACTAATTTTTCAAATATAGTTGTTATTTAGGCGTCATGTTAATTTTTCGTTATTTTTTTTATGAAAAGCAATGAGAGAGTTACTAAATTTGGAGATATGTCAAAGTTAAGTAACTAAGAATGCATAATTCAATGTTTAGTGATCAAATGTGAATTTGATACAAAGTTTAGTAAACTCTCAGAAAATATACCGTTAAGCAATATATGTATCAGGCTATCAGCATTCTGTAAGCTACTATGTTAGATCATGCAAGTTTCTGCAAAACTTGCATAATATTATTCAAAGAAGCAAACTCATGCAGAAAATTTTGGAGTTATTTTAGATGGTTTAAAAAAACTGATTTTTAGAATGGAATGAAGTTTCATACAAAAGATAAAGAAAGGGCATACTGATCCAAAGGTGGGACCAAAATCCAAAAATTGATTGTCTACTGAATTTCAATCTATTTCACATTGAAGGACCACAAAAGAAGAAGCTTTTTTGCAACATGAGAAAAGTTTTTCACTGTAGTACTAGATCAAATGGAATCGATGCACTGACAAAGCCCAAATACACCAATTAGGTTTGCAATTTGGCGAACAGTGCCTATGAGCAATTTTACAAGGTGTAGAAACATAAAGGGCCCACAAAAGGAAAGCCAACTGTCGCCATTGAAAAGCTAAGGATGACAAATATACAAGTGTATCTGTCTAGTGGTCTTCTCGAATGTCAAGTCAATTGCGAAGCAAAAATGCATAATTATTTGTAATGAAATCAGTGAAGAACAAATTGGGAGTAGTCATTACTCTTTAGCAGCATCTGAGGAAGCACTGTAGCACTGTAACACATCATCTTTTTATGAGACCAGCTGTTTCACATCATCATAGATTTAATCATTTACGCCCAAAGAAAACTACAATTTATTTATCTTTTCAATTTTGTTGTGAAGTCTTTTCTTTCTGAGAGAAAATTACCATTTGCATTATATTTGATCTTGATATTGATACTTGTTCCTTGAACGTAAAAAGGTGGATAACCTAACGATGCAAATGTAGCAAATATCACTTGAAACCCTCTTGAATAAAGACACATTCGTTTTGAATTGTTATTTCGTATGTTCCTTAAGAACCCTCTTTCTATCCAATAGTATTACCAAGGAAATATTCGTGTGTATGCAATAGTCAGAAAATCTGTTCTTGCTAATATTTGCTCTTAGACAGATCCACCTGTTTTGTGAAGAATACCAAAGTAATTTAGATGGGTAAATTCACTTGTGAATTAAACTAATTGTCTTGTGCAATTATAATGTTCATTGATTTTCCATCTGATGATTGTTTAATATTTTTTCTTTCATGCCTATGCAGCTATACTGTGACTTTTCTGGCTTGGCAGGTGAAACACTGTCCGAAATTTTGTACTACATTCATCATATTATACCAAACATAATCATTAAACATATTTTCTATTCTTGTTTAACATCAGAATTTAGTTGACATCTGAAAAGACCTGCCAAGTGCAGTGGTAGCTGACAGTAAAGTTTATACTTGGTTTTAAAATGGATTTCAGAACTCCTTCGAAACAAAGGTAGCACGATTAATCATTTTAGCATTGACTTTATTCAACACTATCCAAAAAATCTATACATGCAGAAGTTTTCAGAGATACATAATTTTTAGAAACAAGCTTGTTCATCTAAAGAAGAAAAAGAAAGAAGTTAAAAAAAAAGAGCAAAATGAACGTGTTTCTCCCAAACTGAATGCTTATTTGATGAATTTATTTATCATCTAACAAAAGGAGGTGCATGATAAAAGGTCTGATATTTCCTCATCTGTTGCATATCCAAAACTTTGCCATCTCATTCTCCCTAAACGATCAAGAAGGAATATACCTGTTTCAATTACCAAGGAAGAATGATTAAACACAAGTGTCAGACAATACATTTACCAATTGATTTAGCCATAAAGATCACAGTGTAGTAGCATATTCAATAATGGCAAAATTTTCTGAGAGATGAATATGGTACCCCATAAGAAGGTTTAATAGCAAAATTTTGTGAGAAATGAATATGGTACCCCATAAGAAGGTTTAATATCTGGAGACGCTTCCTGAAATAATATCGGTCTCCAAATACTTCTGTAACATCAAATAAGACTAGTTTTTGCATAGAGAATGTCAATGAAAACCCCCCATAAATTTGAACTCGCAAGTGGCACATGTGCCTCCGGCACAGGATGCAACTCGGTCACTTCTGGAATCACAGCTAACATGCCCTGCAACTCAGTAACAAAATCCTGAAAATTACATTAGTGAAAATTGTAAAAAGAAACAAAGATTCTGCAGGTTACACTAAAACCCAAAATTCGTGAATACTCAATTTTTTTTAACGGAGAAGTAAATAACATCCAAAATAGCATTTATGGAGAACCATCTATTGACCACGGACAAGTGATACAGGGCATACCAGTGGTGAAGTGGCAAGGTGTAAGAATGGGGTTTGTATTAGATGTCAGTATCCTTAAGCTTCAATCTAGTTTACTTAATCTTTCCTCCTTTTCCTTAGTTGTTATTATTTGTGTCTCAATTTCGGTAGTACTTTGTAGCAAGAGCTGTCTACCATTTTATTTTTATTTGTATTGTAAACTGAACCTTATTTTAGTTTCAGCAAATCCTATGAGTCTTCCAAAAAAAAACACCTATAAAGCACCATATATTTTTCCTACATTTTAAAGTGCTGATACAGTGCCCCATGCTTGTTGCCCCCACACAAAAGTGTGACCCATAGTCATAAGCGATGGTGGGTGAGATTGGGCCAAAGCATGGGACATCATATAGTTTTCCTACATTTCATGAAACCATGAGAATTTCCACAGATATGTTTTATGCTAAAATCAGCTCTCCCATCATAACAATAACATGAATTTCAGTTGTAATGATAGCTGATACAGAAACTGTGAAATTCATTCATATAAACTACCTCAATTGGCAAATTTAGCTTCAATTAAGGCTCTCCAAGTCTCCAAATCAGTACAAATGCTTCCTCTTTTCAGCATTTCTTCTAATACAAAACACGCCTCGTCTACCTTTGCATTCTTACAAAGTCCCTTTATCAAACAGACAAAGCTCTCTGACCGAGGCACATGACGATTAGCTAACATTGCATTAAAAACCCTAAACCCAAGGTCAAACTCATTAAACCTACAACAGCCATCAAACAATGCACGATAAGTCGCTGCACTTGGGTTACAATCGCCTTTAATTTGCATTTCTAAGATAACTTTATATGCCTCGTGTACTCTACCTTCTTTACACCAGTAACTAATTATTATGTTATAAATAACGTCGTCTGTTTTTACCCGCCTCTTTTTCATTTCTGAGAGCAACTCTTCGATTCCCTTGAGATCTCCTCGTTTCGCACAGTCGCTGATCAAAACACCATAATTCACAAGACCTGTTTTACAATTTTGGAATTCCATGTCAAACATGAGCTTCCTTGCATCATCATATCTCCCCGCTACACATAATCCCTTCATAAGCAATGCAAAAGTAACTGCATTTGGTGGAATCTTCCACCGAATCACCATCTCATCCTTCAACTTGATGGCGGGACCCACGCCATTCATTTTGCACACAAGTCCGATGAAGATGTTAAATGTGATGACTGAGGGTCTGATGTTCCTTTTCTCAACCATTTCATCAAGCACCTGCCATGCACTGTCCAAAGCACCACTATTGCAATAGCCCTTGATGATTATATTATATGACACAACATTTGAGCGGATACGCAGCTTCGGACACGAGTCAAGCACATCGCATGCATGGTCTTGCCGACCATTGTCAACCAGCACATTAAGCAAAGAATTCAGTGACATCTTAGATGGGCAATTTGCAGCCACGTTGAATGAAGAAATGGAGTCAAAAATTCGAACCGCAACATCAGGCAAACACAACTTACCAAGATTTTGGATCAACATAGAAAAGAGAGGCTCCTGTATTGGGACTCGGTGGCTATGGATGTAAGAGAGAAATGAGAGCAACACAGGGACGAAACGGGGGGCACGAGAGAGGCGATAGAGGAGTGATGAACAGGAAGGGTAGTCAATAAGGTAAGGAGGAGAGGAGAGGAGGTGAGAGAGCGCTATGATGGGGTCAGAGATTGATTTCAGATCAGAGAGGAATTGATACCGAGCAGTTGAAGGCGGTTTGGGTTTTTTCTTGGGGTGTTTGGTTTTGGGTTCCTGGTTGCGAAAGAGGGAAGAGGAAGGAGAAGGGGACTTGGGTTTATGTCTGGTTATGTATCGAGAGAAAGAGCGATAGTTCATGGGTACTGCTGCTGCGTGGCACAAAGCTGTGGCAATGTATCTGATCCAAGATGTAAGAGGAGTAGCTTCAAATATGGAAACTAAAATTACATAATTCAATCAATGTAAGAGTAAGACAGGGGTTCAGTTTGAATTCAGACAATCAGATAGTACTTTTATATCAAAAAAAAAAAAAAAAAATTCAGACAGTATTTGGGATCCTTTAACAGTTAAAGTGATACAATAATATAGGTTCAGGATAATAAGACTAAAGCCAACTAAATTCATGCATGCCTCTGATACAATAATGATGTACCATATACTAGCATAATGTTGCATTGCTGCCAGTTCTGACTATTGAGCCTTGAGACAATTTTTGTGTTTGGTACTAGCCGGGTCCAGTACAGGCTTGAACTGGCAACAATTTGGTATTCTTGGTTCAAGTTGAAGCAACTTAGCACTGTATTGATTGAACTCAAAACTTGAAACAAAAGGAGCAAAACATATAATAGTCCTTAGACCATGAATTGGAATCGAGTTTGTAAAGGGCATACCTGGGAATGAAATCAACTAAATTCGATGCGAGAGAGAGCAGGGACTGATGAAAATTAGAAGGTTGTCGCCTCTTTCTTTCTGCGTATTCGTCTGAATTAGAACTTCAGAAGCAGGAAAGAAAGCGGGTGGAGAGAGAATGAGGCGTCTGAGAATCGTGTGCGGCGCTATGCACAGTGGAGAATAGACGGTGTAGATCGATCCATAAATCTTAATCAATGGCTCATCTAGTCAAATAGGTCAACCCAGATAAATACGGTGTTTTCGAGCCCCGAATTTTGTATGCAGTTCTAAAAATAAATAAATATATAAATAAGACAAATTCTGCTATTAATCAAAATTAACTTGATTTTACTATTATCGATGTAAAATCAATTTGAATGTACAATTATTGATGATGATCAACGAATACAAAATCATCATTGGACCACAAAAGAAGAAGCAACTACATGAGAAAAGCTTTTCAGTATAGTACAGGAATCAAATGGAATCGAATTGACTGACAAAGCCCAAATATACCAATTAGGTCTCTGAATTAGACAAAACGTGCCTATGAGTAATTTTACATTACATGGTGTACAAACATAAAGGGGCCTTGTCGAGACAATTGGGAAGCAAAAATGCAACTATTTGTAAGAACAACTGTAACACTAACACATCATCTTTTTTTAGACCAATTGTTTCACATCATTATAAATTTAAGCCTAAAGAAAATTACAATTTATCTCTTCAATTCTGCTTTGAAGTGTGAACTCTTTTTCCTCTGAAAGCAAATTAAAATTTGCATTATATTTGAAAGGTGGAAAACCTAACAATGCAAATGTAGCAATTATCATTTGAAACCCTCTGGGGTACCGTCACACATCCCTGTTTCTATCCAGTAGTTTTACCAAAGGAACATTCTTACAAATGCAATAGTACCATAGTAGTATATTTGTTTTAGAAAAGAGGCATGTTCTTGCTAATATTTGCTCTAGATAGATCCACGTGTTTTGTGAAGTACACCAAAGTAATTTTGCTAGGTAAGTTTACTTGCGAATTAAACTAATTATGTTAATTTGGTAGACAGCCATGTAGAATTATATTGTTGGCTGAATTTTCTGGCTTGCAAGGTGTAACAGTCTGAGATGTTGTACTATATTCATCATATTTCACCAAACATAATCATTAAACATATTTTGTATTCTTGTTTTAACATCAGAATTTAGTTGACATCTGAAAAGACACGCCAAGTGCAGTAGCAGACAGTAAAGTTTATATTTAGCTTTAAAATGGACTTCACAACGCAAAGCTAGCACGATTAATCATTAATCATTTAGCATTATTCAACGCTATTAAAAAAATCTATTCGGATAAAGTTTTCAAACTAGCTTATTCATCTAAAAGAGAAAGAAAAAAGTAAAAAGAAAGAAGAATAAGGGGGAAAAAGCAAAGTGAACATGTTTCTCCCAAACTGAAAGCTAACAAAAGGGAGGTGCATGATAAAAGGTCTGATATTTCCTCATCTGTTGCAGATCCAAAACCTTGCCACCTTATTCTCCCTAGACGATCAAGAAGAAAAACATACCTGTTTCAAGTACCATGGAAGAATGATCGATTAAACACAAGTGTTAAACAAGATATTTACCAATTGATTTAACTATAAAGATCACAGTGCAGTTGCATATTCAATATCACCTAAATGTCCAAAACTATATAGCATAATGGCAAAATTTTGTGAGAAATGGATATGGTACCCTGTAAGAAGGTTTAATATCTGGCGTTGCTTCCTGAAATAATAGTGGTCTCCAAATGCATACACAATTTGTCGTTGTGGTGTATTGGATTTCTTCATAATCTTGATAAAGGATCGTTTTTTCGGACCAAGGGATAGTAGCCATGAGTCCACAAACGATACCTGAACAGAAGTATACAGGAATTAGCTGTGTTTAGATTCCATTTCACTCTAAAGGAAATAGAAAAATTGTGTCACTAGATTACTGTGATCTTGAACTAGTGTAATTTCTTTAGTCACCTCATATATTTGCATATTTGTAGCACCACCAAATTTGTCTACAAAAGGAAGGCTCCAAGATTCTATCATTCTCTGTCAACAGAAATTGATGAGTATTTAGATAATACAATTTCAATACATCTGAACTCACTATAATAGTATAATCTCTACAATATCAAGCCAAAAATATACAGCCAATTAATGCATTTTTCTGTTTTTTTATCAATTTCCTGTCAGTTTAGTACCATATCTAATGTTTGCCAACAGTATTCGATCACAGTACCATGAAGCCATGGCAATAGTTACAAATATCTCAAAAGAAACTCACAACAACAACAACAAAGCATTTTGTCCCAAATAAGTTGGGGTAGGCCGTAGGCTAGAAATGAAGTCCATATTAGATTTCATTTTCATAAGATTGGCTGAATTTTTACGCTGGCATGTGAAGCCTATCACAGCCCTCCTCCTTTTCAAGCTTGGAATCAGTTATGTAAAACATAGGCAAATTTCAAAAGAAACTCAAGTGCACAAAAAAATCAGAATAATGGGGTTTATTTACAGTGAAAGGGATTCAAATGAAAGCTAGCATTTCTTCTGCCTCCATCATGTATCCGCATTTTGATACCGACATTAAGTATCAAAACTCAAATGAAACAATATATTGTTAAGCATGTAGATCATATCTGATGCTTTTATCATGTTGAAGTTCGTTAAAGCTGAGCATCATCGGAGTTGGGAACAAGCCTACTGAAACTGGAACCGGAACTGGAACTGGAACTGGAACTGTAAGATTTGACCTTTTGAACATGCGGCCCATTAAAGCTGTAGTTTCGGCCTTGAAAGCAAAAGGTGCAGTACTCGTGAAAAGCCCTTAAGACCGTTAGATGGGCCGCATTGTCGCTATTGTGTTGGATTATAATTAGATCTGGAGAACTGCAAGGAGATGCCACTCGAATATTGAGTTCCCTTATTCATACTCAAACGCAAACAACCGTTGCCAAAATTTTCTTAATTGCATGGAACATTCGGAAAGCTAGATGTAAATATACTTTCCAGTGGACACACATTGATATAGATGATACAATATCAAAAATATTACAGGCCATGCAAGAATATATAATAGCAAAAAATAGTACGGCTCTTCCAATCATTGTAAAACCAAAAACTCCTCTCGTTATATCAGATCAATATATTACAATAATAACTGATGGATCATGGGATCCAACAGGAGCAGCAGGAATAGCTGGAATTGTTTTTCAATCAACAGATCAGATGCTACTCCAATGGGCGTATAAGCTACTTTCTCCAGAACCAATTACAACTGAGGCTGCGCGCAGCACTATCAAAATGCATTCAGGAAATAGAAGAGAATGGGCTAACATGTTCAAATATAATAATTTATTCTGATAATAAAATTCTTGTACATGCAATTAACACGCGGATGAATCAAGAGGTGCAATCATGCATGGCGAGGCAAGTCATTGATAAAGTAATATGCAAGGTTGCAGCTATGCCGAATATCAAGTTCAAGTACAAAGGAAGAGACCACCTTGTTGATGCTCACAGGATGGCTAACAAGATACGAAGATCAAACATGCAAAGGCAACTCAGGATTGTCGAACTGATATCATGAAGAGGAACAGGGGAAGAGAAGATCTCAAATCATGCACCACTAGGATTTTGAACTAGAAGTAACTTTTGTGCTTTCATATATATGCCTCTTTTTTGTTTGTAATATGAGGCTATAATGAAGATGGCCAGGGGAAATTAGACTTAAAAACACCTAATGACATGTATGAACTACTGTTTAATATTTAATGTCAGCCTACGGGCATTTTAGATAAAAAAAATTAAAAATTAGTACTTCAAACTATGCATGCACCTGGTTCCAGGTATACATCAATACATCATAGACCAAGTCAAACTAAAGCCCCACATGACAGAAGAAATAAACAACGGAACAAATGCTGACATGGCGAACCACATGCTAATTTAAAGATTAGCCGTGACCGTGAGCTGCTCTCAACGAAGAGAAGCCGAATCCGTTGGATGGAGATAGCAAGGCTCACAAAGAAAAGAATAGACGCGTCTCAGTTGCTAAGCCTAGTTAATTTGTAATTAAACATTCCCGCCAATAAATACCGGAACCATATCTTCTGGTGCACTTTTTTTTGCACCAGAGAGATGTGTCTCGATCTGAACCGTCAGATTAAGATTGGATGCTTATGATTTAACAATACAAAAATGTACTGCATCATATTATTGACGGTAGTACGTTCAATTCTAATCTGACTGTTCAGATTGAAGGCGCAACCTGGTGAAAAAAATTGCACCAGCGAATATTAATTTGCCCCAGTTCGACTCGATAAAGCGAAAGAGAGAAAGAAGATATTGCGAGCGCACGACGGCAGACGCTTCCAAACATTCATCTCTTTCGCGAAGATTTCGACTTCCATCGATGGATTTTCTGCAAGATTCAAGCTCTAGGAGTTCGAGGGAATCTACATTCTTCGAGGTATAATTAATATATGGATAATGTTTCGTAGATACCACATTTGATACCAACTATTGATATCGATTTTATTATGCACATTTAGTTGAATTATCCTGCACATTATTTGAGTTATTATACATGTTATATCATAATTATTTCAGAACAAAAAATAACATATATAACTATTTCAATACAAAAAAATAACATCCATAATAACTCAAATAATGTGCATGATAACTCCACTAAAGATATATAATAAAATCAATAACATGTATAACTATTTCGGTACAAAAAATAACATGCATAATAACTTAAATAATGTGCATGATAACTCAACTAAATGTGCATAATAAAAACGATAGTTGGTATCAAATATGGTATCTACATATCATCTCTCTTAATATATCTCTTAATCTCGATAGCTCTAGATTACTGTCGGATGGATGCCCAAGTCTCTTGTACCAAATATCATGATTAACGGATGTTGCAGAAGCGCACGTGTCTAATTTAAAAGATAATGCTCATTTTCATGTGTTCCTTCTCCAATCTTCGTCCCGGTTGCCCGATCCTGAAAATTGATATTGTTTATAAGAGAAGGTTGCTATAAAGTTAAAATCTTGTGTCAATTTTGCTATAAAATTAGGTTTATTGGAAATGTCTTTAAATATAATACATTAGGTACTTTAAGATCACTAATTTTGACGTCACCTACATTGTTTACTTTTATTTTGGTACCGTTGGCAACTATAACATAGTGATTGGTTTTAGTTAAGTCTAATTTAGCAAAGAATTTTGTATTTCCTAACATGTGGTTTGTTGCACCACTATCTAAGATTATCTGATCATATAAATTTAAATCTTTTGAGTTGGATATAATACCACATGCATTTGGTGCTCCTTGATTTGAAATTCACAGAGAGAATTGCTCAAACATTGATTGCATTTGTGACTTGTTTCCCTCTGACCTGCTTCGGTTGGGTCGAGTCAGATTTGAGTCGGGTTCCGACTTGAATTTTTCGGTGTTAGCCATAAGAATATAAGATCCCTTTCCCTTTTTCTATTTCTCTTTTTTGCCATCCCTTCCACCATTATTTATCAACCTATCTCTGTCTTGATGAGTTCGCCATTTTTCTGACTTGAGATGGGGGTGGAGAATCCAACAATCTTCGTGGGTGTGTCATTCCCTTCTACAGTAAGAGCAAACTTCCCTTTTCTTGTGATTCAGTTGGTTTTGAGGCTTAGGGTTTTGGTTGGTATTTTGAGAATAGAAGGGTTTTTTATTGTGGCAAAAATCATGGCCTTTGTTTTTCTGGCCTACTGAAGTTAACTGAGCCCCTATGGCTTCTCTTCTCCCCTTCTCTTGCTGGATCGTATTTTGAACTTTGGTATAGCTTGGGATGTATTTGGTGTTCATGATTTGAGATCGAACCGTCTAGTATGTCGGGTTTAGTCCTGCAAGGTTCTCGAAAATGTCATCTTCCTCCTCCCTCTTGTGAATTGTGACAAGATCAGCGGATGGAAGTCGATATAATCGAAGATCGTCCTTTTTCTTCTTAAGAGCACCAAGGTACTCTATATTGCTTCTAGACCTTTGTTTCTCTTGTATGAGGGTGTATATTCGAGAGTAATTATTTTGTTGCCCATAGCCTTCAAGGCCTCCCGCAACTCAGTGGTTGTATCGACAAATTGGAAGAGGTCAACAATGAAGGGCTTCATGGAGCTCATGAGCCAAGTTATGACCATGTCGTTCTTTGTTTTCCATTTTTTGCTGCCTTTTTTTTTCT
Source organism: Eleocharis quinqueflora (assembly GCA_964058865.1). Classification (NCBI taxonomy): domain Eukaryota; kingdom Viridiplantae; phylum Streptophyta; class Magnoliopsida; order Poales; family Cyperaceae; genus Eleocharis; species Eleocharis quinqueflora. The sequence continues at coordinate 46,514 of CAXKVX010000050.1, read as the reverse complement.
TCTATCAGATTTTCTAGGTTTGTTGCCTTCACTTTTTCAATTTCTCTTGTGATGTATTCTATCATTTCTCTGCCACTGAGGGCTTGAGAAGCTACTTTCGCCCATGACAGATAGTTTTTTCCATTGAGCAAGGTGTGGGTGAGCTTGAAAGTATTAGTAGCCTCGTGTTGCCCCTCTTGAGCCATTTTGCTATTGCTCTTTTACTAAGATTTTTCTGTTGATGTGTGTACCGATTTTTTGGTATAGAGATTTTTCGTACCAGTGTTACTGGTATAGATTGTAAGAGTTTTTTGTGGTCATAATATCTGGTGCTCTGATACCATGTTTAAAAATTGAAGACTGAGGAGAATAATTATGAAAAGCTTTTCTATTGTATATTTTCTCTCCTTTACATCATCTTTTATATTACAGTTATCTTTAAGATAATACAAACGGTGACCTATTCTAATAGATACGGTTCATATTCCACTTTTTTTATTTTATATTATAATTCTATCTTATTCACTACCCCACTACTTATTATTTTTAACAGCCACATAATTAATAACTAAGAACGTCTACATATACAAAGATTCTAAAATGAACCAATATCATTGCTCGAAGGCGCTAAATATTACAACTTCTCTAAAGAAATAAATGGACAAACACAAATGCAATTACTTGAAATCAAGTAGAAAAGTCATTCACAGAACATGCTGTGGACGAGCATATGAAATAAATTTGTATCCCACGAAAGAGTCAATTCTTCTGTAATACGTTAAGGACAACTCTCAACGCTTAAAAAAAAGATGATAATGTAGCAGTTAATGTTTGGACAGAGCATTGGCGTTGTTGATTGATGAGACTTTAGAGAAGCGCTTGACCTTTCCGAATTACGGGTATCCTACTGAATACAAATTCATATAAAACGAAATAAATACATTTCTTAAGACCCCATATGCGCATCTTTAAAATGAGCATCTTTGAAATGACATAAGTGCATTTCTTCGAATGCTGCTACAATTTTCCATTCAATCTCCTATTTCACCTATCATCTATGACAGTGAAATCCCACAAAAAATCGGACTCACGTGTCATAGGTGGTAGGTGAAATAGGAGGGCAAAAGAATGAGAGTTAATCTGAATCGTCAGATTAAAGATCAACGCTCGATCTCTAATGATATGATTGAGAGAAAAAATTTGATAATTTTGATATTACTAATCAGAACTGTTGATTTTTAATCGATGGTCCAGATCTAAACTTCTCATCTATCTCTGGAGAGGAAAAAAACTCTCCACAGAATTTAGTTTCAAAAAAAGGACAGAGATTTTCCCAAATCAAAATTAGATGGTACAGCCCAGTGTCTCTAAACGAAGTCTTCACACGGTAACCTGCTTTGGGCCTCAGCGTATGAATTTTGTAGTCGAATTATAAACTTCTGGTAGTCGATAATAGTGAAATCAAGTTAATGACATTTAATGAAAGAAAGCATCTTGTCTTAATTAAATGTCAGCGTATGAATGAAAGATGCTTTATATCATTTTACTAGTAAATGCTAAATAACAAGTGACAAATATTGCTGACTTGCTTAATCAGAAATATAAACTTCATTCAGGATTCAAACCAACTCAGATAGATAAAAAAAATCCAAAATCATGTTTTGATTAAGAATTAAACAAGATAAATAGTTGGCCAAGAAACAGTGAAGAAATTGAGGTGACTGGCTGCTACTTTCGTATACCCAAACCCTTACCACAATATATTTCCAATCATTTATTTAAAGTCTAGAACAAACAAAAAGGATGCATTATTAAATCCCCTTTTGACCGAGATCCAATCAAAGACCCAAACTTGAGGTGAGAAATTTGCACACCTCCTCCATCTCTTCTGGTACAGTGTAGTGTCCCATGCTGCATTTGTTCAGACAAAATTACATTGGAAATGAGTAATGGAGTATTGACCACTTTTGTTTCGTTCCCAACCAATAGAAACAAAATCATTGTTAAAAACAAGCAGACCAAAATATTGAATAAAATATTTCTCAGATGAAATATTTGCTTGGTGTTATAATTCACTCAACTTGAGGTTCACCAAGAAAAGGCAAAAAAAAAAAAAGAAATTACTAAATGCTGTTGTAAGCACTAAGCAATGATTGGTGACAAGGGTTGGTATATTAAATCTACATTTTAATCAGATTAACTCTGAGGGCATAACAACGAAAAAGATGTACCAGAATTAAGAGGAAACAAGTTAAATTTAATTAAAACCTTCTGTAAGACTTGAAAACAAGATTGGAGAATCCATGAGACTTCAACGCATCAGCAGACTTCTCACCATGCTTGTATTGTACCACATCATCAGCTGTTAGATATTGAATTCACAAAAACAAAAAGAAGGGAAACTTTTCAGGTATGTTTAACTACTACAAAAAAGAAAGATTTTAGTGCTGGTAAATTTTGGCGCCTTGTTGTGTACAGTTGATCTACAATTTATAATATAGATGTAAATATGACGTACATTTGCCATGGCAAAGCAGAATGGGCAACGAGGAAGCCCTAGTTGGAGCCTCAGACGAACTTTCTAATTTCGTCTTCAAGCTCCTACAATCATTCAATGTAACAGTCAGAATTTACAAAATATAAATAATAGAACACAAAAAGGACCAGTAACAATTTCCAGTTTTGATCCTTTAAGATTTAGAATCCCACTTCTCTACTAATTGCTCAAATATATGCTATTTTGGTCCCACTCAAAATACCAGACTACCGGTCAGCATCATCCCAGTGGTTGCTATTAACTTAATTGCAATTAGAATGTTAAATTGTTTAGGGACCACGGAGGTCCTACACAGTTTACAATTATGAAGGATAAAGTGGAAACAAGTTAGTACTTCAGGTATATCTGTGCATTTTTCTGTTTACAAAATCAACATATAAAGGAGAAGAAGCACCTTGCACAGGGGAGCCAACCACTTAAACCAACAGCAGCAGTGAGATTAACAGGGTAAGGATTGCCATTGCTGTATATTCCATGAACAAAGCAAGTGGCAGAGTATAAGGCCATGGCCGCACCCATGCTAAACCCACCTACTCCTAATTTTACTGCACAGTTAAAAAAATGGATAGTAACTAGTTGATCCACGCATAATAGAAACAAATAAAAATACGTGATTATATTGCCAAATCAAGAAGTAGGATTCCTTATTTTTCTTATACCAGATGATTTAACCTTTCAAACAAATTTTATGGCATAAATAATGATATTGCCATCAGAGATACACTGATGATACAAGTCATTACCATATTACTAAACCAACCAGTTTATGCTTTTTAATTTTTATTGCCACTTTAAGAAACCATCATAACAAATGGATGCACGCATAAAAGTTGTTCTTCATCAAATTGCAACTTAAGTGCAACTAGAACTCCTATGTCCAAACATTTAGTAGCATTTACCTTTTTAACCAACCTATGTCAAAACCTGACGATTAAGAGAAAATCTTAAACATGTAAACTAGCTTGTAAGTTGGCAGTGTTATAAGCTCTTGGTGTCATTATCAACATGATAAGCTCTTGGTGTCATTATCAACATAAAGTAAAATGGTTCTTGTGCCAAAAAGAGAATATGAAAATCATACTGTCAGTAGGTTCAGTAGATAAGAGATTGGCAACATGTGCGGCTGCTGCCTCCATTCCCTCCACATCGTCAGGTGCATCCTCAGACAGATCAGTCACATCAAACCCTAGATAAATTATTGCACATCAAAATGGCACGACATTATTATCATGCACACATAATAACATGAATCGAAAACCAAAGAGAAGAGAATTACATGCTGTAGAAGGAAAACCGCCAAAAACTGAAACTGGTCTTGTAGGAGCAGTAGGGCATATCCACTTGATCTGCATAGGAAACAAAGGAAATTGAATCTATTGGATCCATCTGAATTCTGAAATCTAAATGGAAATAACTTGAGTTGGCATTTACTGAAATAAGGGCAGAAATAAATTCTTCTATTATAACTTGAGTTGATTACTTGGGTGGGTGTCTTATTGAAATACTGCTGATAGATGTGTGCTGTTCTTTATAAGCATCCCAAATTTATATGCACTAAACAAAATACAATAAGTTTAGAAGCTACAAGCTTACATTCGGGAGAGGAAGAGTTTCCAAAAGTGACGACCAGCTACAAGCACAAAATCACATTTAAGTTATATTTATGGATCTATTTGGTTATGCAGAACAAAAGTGTCATAACAAATTAACCACATTTAGGAGTAGCAACATAAAGGACAATAACAATCAGCCCCCTGATTTATAAAAGATAAAAGGAAAAGATAATGGAGGAAATTCATCTGTAATACTCAATACCTTATAAAAGTATGACACGTAGGTAGTTTTCATATCCTCAATTCAATACCTATGATATGAAAACTACCATGCACACCCCAACAAAAGCATAGAAAATGTTATAAGCAACCCTCCCTCCCCCAGCACCGCACATACACACAGATGAAAGAAAAATGCTGCAAGGTCTGCAATACACTTGACTTCACCATCCTTCAAAATATATACCAAACATGCCTCTCCTGCATTATTTGAGGTTTTTCCTCAAGTTTTAGTCCAATCCTCCCACATATATCTTTTGTTTTTTTTTCAGTTCACTTGATAATAAGTGCTCCCATATTACCCCTGTATCGGCCAGTCAATATTTTCCCAAAATATTTTCCAAATAAAGTGAGATGATAGAACACCTCTATTTCCTTTAGTTGAAAAAGAGAAGAAGAGGGTTTTAATTGATATTTCCAACTTCCTTTTAAGGGAAAATTGAAGAACTTGGTCATTTCAATTGCAGGTATATAAGAAGTACTCACATACCTTGCTCCATTATCGCCCAATCCATGGAACCACACAACTGTGGCCAAGTGTTGCCCTTTCGGCCTCACCACATGGGTTCTCCCAAACTCAACCCTCGAACCACTCTTAACGCCTGCACATTGAGCAGTTCATCTTATACTATTTAGTATCACTTGGTACCAGTAATCCCCATCACCACTAAGCTCAATGCATCATCAAATTAAGTACCATCTAAAGTATTAAAAAAAAAAGTACCATCTAAATGATATGAAGACCATGTTTTCTCACCGATATGTTAATGACAATTCAGTAAAAACAGCAGCCAAAAAAGTTCACAAAAGGTTACAGTACCAGCACTGAAACATGAACCCATCTTTACTTGGGAACCAAAAACCATGAATAAATTAAAATCGTTCAATAACACAGACCAGATCCAATGGAGCTACTCCCATAGCTCATCTCTGCCAATTGAACAGCAGCTCTTAAAGCCCCGCCACACCTTAATTCTTTAATCGACCGAATCTTACTGAGCTACAAACAAAAGCATCAGTAGGATATTTGTTACTGAAATAAAAGGAAAGATTAAAGAGGATTTTAGAATGTTGGAGAAAAAGCGAATGAGCTTTTTCTCTTGCCCCCAAATTTGCGGCAGGGAATCAACCAGCAAATCAGAAAGCAACCAGTATTAGATACTGAAAAGGATTTGGTGTTGAAAAAAGAAGGATAACTCTTGAGCTTGTGATTCCCAAATCGGAATCGATGCTGATGGCAAAAAGAAAATTAAAATCTCTAAATACAAAGAAATACGATCGATTGATGAAGAGAGAAGATGCATAGCATATCTGAAGAAAAAAGCACAATGGGATGGATTGGGATTTGTAAGTACGATTTACCTGGGATAGAATTGGTGCTTCCTTTCTTTCTCTGATCGGGGAAAATTGGTAGAGATTTTGATATGAGTGGGAGAAGAGAAGGGAGGAGACTAGACTAGAAGAGCCGCGCACCAAGAAAGAAACAGAAATGTTGAAAATATCGAGAGGATCTCATTACATCTCACACATGACAAACTGTACTTTCCTCTGTTATTCCTTCTCAATTTCAAAACACGCAATCACAAACGGACCCTTAGGCTTAGGTTTCAAAATCAAACCAATGCTTCTTTAATCTTAAATAAAAGGAGCCAAATCAAGAAATAACGAGAGAAGAACGTAACGCATAGCAAGAATAAAATAATGTTATTTTGAAGGAGTCATTTTAAAATGTTCCTGCTCTTTGACAATTATTATTCATTTATTTGAAATATTGAAAATATTGATAATTATGATTGATAGGTTATTCCAGCGAGTAAAATGTCAAACAAATATTGATATTAAGAGCCCACTACGGTTCTTGTTCTTGCTCTTGCCCTTGCTCTTTGACCAGTCATGGCAAGCGTTATTGGTGTCCATGTCGTACTAATAGAAAAGGCAAATGACATTGCATTTATAATATTAATTATTTTACATCTAATTATTAATTAGTTTACATGAATACTTTGTTATAATGAAATTTATTTTCTACCCTTACATTCAAGTATTAATTTATTTTTCGCCTTGAGTATTCATGCCAGACCCACCACTCACGCCACTCTTTTAGAACAATACTAACAATTGCATCTCTGTCAATGAACCTAAAATTCTTCAAACACACACACACAAGGTGCCAATGCTAGTACGACTTAAGAGTAGACAAAATGACACGCAAAATCCAATGCAATTATATTACATAAATGTTGCAAGTTGAAAATGACTCTTAACCCAGGCAATTATGAATAATACAAATTAAAATGATATCACCATTGAGTTTTAGGCAACTCGTTGCGCATCTAATGTTTTAACATTCTATAAAATCTTATCATGTTACGTTACTCGAGTATCTCTGCTATATTACTAAGCATGTAAGATGTCTGATCCTGCAACGGCTCAGATCTTTTTTAGATTTTTCGAACTTAATAACAGTCGTCCGATGGAGGCTCCTGCTTAAATTCGCGACATTATCGTGTAAAATGGTGTAGAAGCTCGAAATTATCACGAATACCTCCGTCAAATAGCGAAACAGGTTGCATCACAAAAATCATTACCACAGAATATCGCCTCGCGCACGGATAAACCCTAACAATAAGGTCGACGTCTTCCTCTGTTCTCTCTCCCTCTCCGTCGCCGAAATACCCTATCTCTTACTCCACATCCTCTATTTCTCGTCACTCAAAGAAGGATCCATCGGTGGATCCATCAGACTCATCTCTTTTCGCCTCTCCACCACCGTCTCTGCATCCGCCGCCATTTTGACCTCCTCCACTATCAAGCACTTTGTCCTCTTCAAGAATCACCCCTCTATCGGTCGCCTCTATCCACAGAATGGTATTTCTTCAGTTTGAGAGACCGCAAGTATCCGACTGGTATGAGAACAAATCAGGCTACTGAAGCTCACAAGTTAGAAAGGTACAATCACGACAGCCTCTTGTGTGACTTTCTTCTTTTCAAATATCTGTGAGTTTTCACTCTTCAATTCTTTTATGTTTCTTTTCCCTTTTTTTGTTTGGATTTGTGAAACTAAATTGTGTTTTTCCCCTTGATTTTTTGTTAGGAACACTGGGAGGCTATTAGATCAGACACATATATTTCACTTGTCCAACTCATCTTTCCCTTTTTTTCGTACATCCTCTAAAACATTAACCCTAGGCAGATACTAATGAAATATGGAACAGATCAGGGACAGGACTCCACGCAGCTTCGTGCCTCCGTCAACCGAAGAGAAAAGGTTAATCTTCCCTCAATTTGCCATTTTTGCTTATTACAAAATGTAATTAGGCTGTTTGCTTGTTTATATTTGTCCAGTCTCCTCTTTTTATCACCTCATTGCCCATGCATGTGTCATATGGACGGGCAATTGGAGTACTATAATTATTTCTCTTGTACGCACCAAATTTCTGAACTTTTGATATTGCTATAGATTTTTAGTAGATATTATTATCGGTACCAAAGTGTCAAAAATAACACGACTTTATTTCAGATTGTCAATGTGGACAAAATAAACTTAGTATTACACTCATGTATTAATTTAACGTGTATTGCAAAGTGAAAGTTACTTGTACGAGATCCACAATATGTAATAATTGCTTCTGAAAAAAAATTGTTTGTGCCTGTATTTCAATTAATGTCTTCACTGAACCTGTGTCTTTTGTTGCTTAAATTTTGGTAAATACACATTTTGTTAAGGGTGTAAAGAAAAAAGAAGTGTAAGCTTCAGAAGCTTATGTTGATCATGATAAAGCAATACATCGACTAATTATATGTTGTATGCTGGGTGTTTTCTGTTACACGAACAATCATATTGCGTTCATGTGTGATCCTCTCCATCATACATTCTATGATGCAAATGAGGAACTAAGACGCATTAATTTTCATCATATTAGCAGTTGATTTATTTGCATTATTGCAGCCATCTACTGACATTTTAACCCTACCAGATGAAGATAATGTATTTAAATTGTTTACTCTATTTGTCGCTAACTTAGAAATTTCTATGGATCATTCAATATTGCTACACTCAAGGCCGGAAGGCCCTGTTATTATTTTCCTTACTCTCACAATGAACTAAATTGACTGAATTCCACTAGGATGTTTATTTATTTGACGACTCTATTTTAGTTCAAATGCTTCAATATTTTTTTAGAAGAATTCTATTATCAGTTGTTTTTTTCTTTAATTTTGATATTTCAATCTATTTAGGTTTAAGTATGTGTAGTTGTGGCTAACTTTGTTGTGATAAGCATGGTATATATCTCATATCTGACTTGTCTGGTATCGTGCCATGTTGACACAGAGGGGTAATTTGACTTAAAAGATATTTTTTCACAAATTTGAACAAAGCATCAGTAGTGACTATTTGAACTTTTCATTAGGTTGGTTAAGTGATCTCATTTCTGTTGTTGGTCCATTATTGTTATTGTTGTTAACAAGTGAATTTCTATCATCTCTTCATGTATCATTCTGTCAATTGTACTTAATATTATTGTTATTCTTTTTTTTGTGTAGTAACCTATAAGCAATTGTCATAGTTGAAGCACTTCTTACCTGAGGCTATACCAATCAAGAATGTACTTTTACATAATGAGATCACTTGTTGATGAAGTCAAACCTCCAAATCAACATGAATCTGAGATTGTTGGAATTAATATGAAAGAGGGGGTCCATAATGCATATTTTCACTTAAGAAAGCTTTTAAGGCAAATGCTTCTATATTTTGTCAGAGGTCATCAGCTGGAGGTATTAACCAAGTTTACCTCTTAACCTAATTTGTAAGCTTTATGCCTCCTTTTATTATTGTCCATGCTTTATTGTTAAGAAAAAATTGTGATGAATTCTTATTATTACTCTTAGATTAAAGCTTGCTGGAAAGAAGATAGAGATGTAGTAATAATGTGTTAAAATTGTTGTTATTGTTCGTGTCAATGCAAATGAGTTCTCTTTAAAAATGTTTATTCTCATTTTTCTTCTTATTTCTTTACTTGAAAGTCAAAACAATGTACTTGAAAGGATAATATCATTGCTACTTCATATAAGTTCTTAATTGATATTTTTAAAGATATTTAATTTTAAGGAGCGTTAGTTTAGCTCGTCACATATTTGATAATATCTAAAATGAAGGAAGAGCAGAATAGGACAAGAGGTGCATCAAGATTGTGTTAAGACTTCGTTTTTTCATCGTACTTGTAGATTACGTTTTCATACAATTTTAGATTTATTTACATTGAAGTGATTATTTTTGTTGTTGGCATTAATTTTATTTTGTCCTTACAATTAAATCAATTTTGTGACTAATTTTTTAGTTCATAAACAAAATATAACATTGTAATTATATCAATCCGTTGCAGCGCACTGGCACGATATTAGTCTATAAATAAATACATTATATGTAACTGGTTAAGGTATGGAGTACGTGCAGCATTCGACCTTGAAATTTCCTTTGTAAAAACACATAGAGAGGCATTTGCACAAGTAGCAGAAACTCCAGGCGCAATTGCAGAGGCCAGAAATGCCATCTTGTATAACAAAATACATACAAAAATATTGTCAGCATTGATTGATCATTGAACGATATGTTTCTTATGAACAATAGAACCTTTCTTTTCTATTATGAAACAAAAGAAAAATTCTACGTACAACCAAAGTTATTCACAAGGGGCATAACAGGATTAGGCGTATCAACAAAAGGAACCTTTATGTTTTCTATTCTACCTTAAGAACAATACCTCTTTTGTTCATTGTGCTTAGAGGTGGCAAGTCGGGTCGGTCGGGCGGGTTCGGGTCGGGCCGGGTCGGATCGGGTTAGTTTGATCATTTATAAAAGTCGGGTTGGAATCGGGTCGGGTGAGGTCGGGTCGGATTTCGGGTCGGGTTGCATCGACAACTTTCGGGTCATGGATCGGGTCGGGCGAGGTCAGGTCGGGTTTCGGGTCGGGTTGTGTCGATCTTTTTCGGGTGATGGGTCGGGTCGGGCGAGACCGGGTCGGGTTTCAGGTCGGGCTGCATCGACAACTTTCGGGTCTTGGGTCGGGTCGGGTGAGACCGGGTCGGGTTCGGGTCGGTTGCACCGACAACTTTCAAGTATTATTTTGAGTTTTAAGTTCAATCGGACAAGATCAAATCGCGTTATTGAATTGTACAAGTAAATTTTGACTTTCTTTGATATTAATTTGTTAGTAAAATTAGATTATGATGTTGGCAAGATAGGATTAGATCAATTTACAAGTTGTATCAGGTCAAGTCGGGTCGGGTCGGGTCGGGTTCGGGTCATCATGTGTCGCTCCATCTCGGGTTACGGGTCGTCTCGGGTCGGGTCGGGTCGGGCTTGGGTCCTCATGTGTCGTGCCATCTCGGGTTACGGGTCGTCTCAGGTCGGGTCGGGTCGGGCTCAGGTCGCTCATGTGTCGCTTCGTCTCGGGTTACGGATCATCCCGGGTCGGGTCGGGTCGGGTTCGGGTAGTTTGACTTTATCAAAATATCGGGTCGGGTCGGATTCAAGTCGGGTCGGGTCGGGCGGGTTTGTCGGGTCGGGTCGGGTTCTGCCACCTCTAATTGTGCTTATAGGTTATGATATCTGTTTCTGTAATAGCACTACTAAGTCATAAGGTTTTTTCCTGTGTTTTGAAAAAGTTGATCAAGAATTTTAAGATACTTAGTAACTTACTGAGGTTTCATCGACCAAAATTGACGGCAATTTCTTCTCAGTGGAGACCACAACTCCATTAGCAGTTGGATGACTAAAACAGATTTCAAATTGCACGGTTTCAGGCATTTCTTTTTCTGAGAAAAGTTGAGCAAAAAAAATAAAAAAAATGTGATTTGTAGGCTTTAGAAGCATTTTCAGGGTCAAAACAACGTCGTTATGGGGTGTAACCCCTGTAAAGTGTGTGCGTCATGTCGTGACGTTTTTGAAAAGTGCTCATACGCGTGAATCGAAACTACGAGTCAAAAGTTACGTCCGTTCGAAGATCAAACATTATTTTGAGCTCATACTAACTAAGATATAGTCATACTAGTTCATACTAAATACAACAGGTATTCAGATTAAATACAAAAGGTGTTCAGATTAAATACAACTGATATTCAGACTAAATACAATATGTGTTCAGACTAAATAAAACAGATGTTCAGACTAGTTATTTCAGATTTGTTTTTGCACTGCTTCAAGTCAATTCTGAGGCACAAATAAATAAAAAAAGGTGTTCAGACTAAATAAGAAAGATGTTCAGACTAAATAAAATAGGTGTTTAGACTAGTAGTTTCAAGTTTGTTTTTTTTTTTTGCACTGTTTCAAGTCTGTTTGTACAGAAATAATGTGCATATCAACTAAGGATATAGTCATACTAACTCATATGATGGTCATACTAACTCTTCTGATGGTCATACTAACTCCTCTGATGGTCATACTAACTCCTTTGATGGTCATATTAACATTTCAGATGGTTATACTAACTCCTCTGATGGTCATACTAGTTGTTTCAAGGCTTTTTTGTTCAGAAATGGTGTGCATACTAAATAAAATAAATGTTAAGACTAAATAAAACAGGTGTTCAGACTAGTTGTTTCAATTCTATTTTTTTTTTACTATTTCAAGTCTAATATGTACTATATAAGAATGTGCTAATACTAAATAAGGATATGATCATACTAACACTTTAGATGGTTATGCTAACTCCTCTGGGTTTTTTTTCATCAATTCATCGATGTTTTTCAATATTTCATCGATTCATTGATGTTTTTTTAATGTTTTCATCGTTTTTTTTATTTTCATCGATTCATCGATGCAAACCTGACATTCATCGTGATTTTCATCGTTTCATCGATGCGAAACAACATTTCATCGATGTTTTTCATCAACTCATCGATGCGAAGCATTGATTCAATGTTTTCATTGATAAATAAAGAAAGAAAAATGAAGAAGAAATATGCAGTTGTGAGAGAAAGAAATAAGTTCAAAAAATGAATAAGATAAAATAAGAATAAAACAAAAGAGGAAGGGGACTAGAGGAGTGAGAGGCGGAAGGTTAGATCTGAAATTCAAAATTGAAAACAATTGTCTTATGCGGGATACAAATGTGAGGTATGAGATTCAGAATCTCGAAAGAATTTCTCTATTGTAAATTTGTTCGACATTTATGCATATTAAAAAATAATAAAATTTATTATGTATATTATTTAGTTTGGTATGCATGCTGTGAACACGTATGAAACAGTGATATCCCATACAATATAGTCATGACATTTTCCTCAAAAGAATTATAGCGATAGGAAAAGATACATTGGATATTGGGATTGTAGAGAACGCAGATATCCATTAGGATTAGAAAATGTTAACACAGGAATGCCAGCGAATCAAGCTCCAAATCAAATGTCAGTTGCAACTTGCAAGTGGGTCCCTGGTCTTTTCAAATGGGGCCTGATTATATTTCCCGGCACCGGCAGCGACACCGAGGCTCGGAACCGGATCTCCTGCTCGTAAATCTCTGCTTGCTTTCCTGCTTGTTTTTATTTGTACCGTTCAAAATTTATCTAACAGTCAAAGTATCTGCTTCCTGAATCAAATCACAACCGTCAGTAACGATCGAGCGGTCGGATCGAAGACAAGCAGAGAAGCAAGCAGAGATTTACGAGCAGCAGATTCGGACCTCCGAGGCTCGTCTCCAGAAATTATTCCGTACTTGCGACGCAAATAGGAGTATAGGACTATAATGGCGACAGCTATCCAATAAAATATTATATTATAAATAAATACTATTCTGATCAGTTGAATTATATACATCGTTAATACCAGTATTTGAATATTGATGACACTAGATCTACATTACATCTACATGGTGATTTAAATAATTGACTAAACAACAAGTAATAGAGGTTTCACTAGGACATCACATATGATATGAATGATGAATGCCCCATAAATAATATTGTACATCTTCTGATCTTCCTCCGTTATTTCCGGAATGGAGTTGGTATATATAGCTTATTAGAGTTTTCCATAAAAAAATATGCTTGTTTAAAATTCCAAACTTATGTTGCATTAATTTTGCTAGCGTGTTATCCTTCTTTGTTACCCGAGTTGGACAATCTTTGCTTCTTTGTCCACATGCTTTACATCACAAGTGTTTGCTAGAAAAGTTGAGCATAGAATAATAGTTGCAATTTCGATCTTTTCAATGTGATAAATACACAAATATCATCAAATAAAAATTCATAGAGACCTTTTGCATTTCTTTTTCTTTGTAGAATATAGCCATTAAAAAAATATAATTATCAATTCAGTTCAAATTTAAGTACGGAACCTAACAAGTTATATAACTCAATTTCTATGATCTTTCTGTAGCAATTTATAATTTAAGATTAAACCAACGCAAGTTCAAATTAATAAAGGAAAGTAAAGAGTTAGAGAAATTGTGTAGAAAATTATAATTTGGGAAGGAAATAAAAAGACAAATATTGCATTGTATATATCTTCACTTCTACATTTACATGGCTATTTATACCCAAGGATCAATCTAGCCAAACTAGCCGTTATGGAGCAAATATCTCCAACGGTCTAATGACCTTAATACCTCTTTCCTTTTATTTTTTTATTACTTTTCAACACTCCCTCTCAAGTTAGGATTGTAAATATCAATTAAGCCTAACTTGATTACATTATCGTTAAATAATTTTGGCTCTAATCCTTTCGTGAAGATATCGGCCAATTGGTCTTGACTCTTCACGTAGGGAGTCTCGATGTCTTTTGCTTGCACCTTTTCTCGTATGAAATGACAATCAACTTCAATATGTTTTGTTCTTTCGTGAAATACGGCATTTGAAGCAATGTGTCTTGCCGCATTATTATCGCAATACATCTTAATCGGACCCTTGATTGGGAAATTTAATTCTCCAAGCAATTGTTTGATCCAAGTGAGTTCGCTTGCGGTGGATGCCATGGCTTGATATTCCGCTTCTGCGCTTGATCGTGCCACGACATTTTGCTTCTTGCTTTTCCATGTGACTATGTTTTCGCCTACAAATGTGCAATAGCCGGTCGTTGATTTTCTGTCAAAGCTTCCGGCCCAATCTGCATCGGAATAGCCACATACTTCGTTAGAATTATTATTTTTCATTCATATATCCTCTCCGAGTGATTTCTTTAAATATCTTAGAATTCTATCAATTACATCAAGGTGGGGTTTCCTTGGTGCATGCATGAATTTGATTATTTGACCTACGACATATGATATGTCGGGTCTTGTTACCGTTAGGTAAATCAATTTGCCTACAAGTCTTTGGTATTGGGTAATATCATCTAACGGTTCACCATCCTCCAAATTTAATTTACAATTGTAATCAATAGGAGTAGATACCAGTTTGGCTCCTAATTTTCCCGTCTCTTTCAACAAGTCCAATGTATATTTTCTTTGTAAAATAAAGAGACCTTTGGTAGAGTGTGCAATTTCAATTCCTAAAAAATATTTTAACCGTCCAAGGTCTTTTATTTCAAATTTTTCTTTCAAACATTTTTTTATTTTGTTAATTTTTTCACAATTGTTTCCGGTAACTATGATTTCATAAACATATATAAGAACAATGGTTGTATCTCCATGCTCATGTTTTGAAAATAATGAGTTATCAGATTGGCTTACTCTAAACCCGCAATTAATTAAAAAATGAGATAGCTTACCATACCATGCTCTTGGAGATTGCTTGAGGCCATAAATAGCTTTCTTTAACTTACAAGCTAAATTAGTATCGTATTCTTTTTTATGACCCGGTGGTAGGGACATATATACTTCTTCTTCAAGTGTCCCTTGAAGAAAAACATTTTTTATATCCATTTGATATAGGCTCCAACCATTATTTATTGCTACGGATAATAAAATCCGTATGGTATTCATCTTTGCAACCGGTGCAAAGGTTTCTTGTAATCAATACCGTATGCTTGGGTATAACCTTTGGCAACTAATCTTGCCTTATACCGTTCAATGGTACCATCACTATTGTATTTTATTTTATAAACTCATTTGCAACCAACGGGTTTTTTTTCTTTGGGCAATTGAACAATTGTCCAAGTATCATTTTTTCTAAGGCACATAACTCTTCTTTCATGGCCTTAGTCCAAGTTGGATTCTTTTTTGCTTCGTCAAAATTTTTGGTTCTTCATTTTTTGTTATTGCACTTAAAAATGTGCGATGGTTATTGCTTATTTTATCGTATGAAACATAATTTTGAATGGGATATTGAACCTTGTAGGTTACAAAATCTTGTAAACTAGTAGATGGCTTGTGTTGGCGGTTTGATCTTCTCAAGGGAGGTTCTTCTCCAATATTTGTATTATCTTCTCTTTCTTCTTGGTTTTCTTCATGTTCATTTTCATCTTGAGAAATGTTCTCCCCCTCACTTGTGTCTTCTTGATTTGAATTTTCGATTTCTTCTTGCACATTCGTATCTTCAACTCTTCTTGGTATATCTAATTCATACACAATTGGAGACATAGAAAAAATTTGGTCCGGTTTATTGGTCTCACCATTGTTAGAACAAGTCTTTTGGTAAAATGGTTCATTTTCTCGAAATGTTACATCTCGAGAGACATAGAATTTTTTATTAATTGGATCGTAACATTTATAACCCTTCTTGCTTGAAGAATATCCAAGAAATATAGTTTTTATAGCAGTTTTGTCCAACTTATCAATTATTTGTGTGTGAACAAAACATGTGCATCCGAATACTCTTAAGTGATTTATAATCAATTTTCTTTTGTACAAAATTTCCAAGGGATTTTGGTAATTAAGGATTGACCTAGGTAGTCTATTTATTAAGTATGTAGCGGTAAGAACCGCTTCCGACCAAAATCGTTTTGGAACGTTATTATTAAATAAAAGAGATCTAGCTACTTCTAATATGTGTCTATTTTTTCTTTCGGAAATTCCATTTTGTTGAGGGGTATAAACACATGTGGTTTGATGAATGATTCCTTTTTGTTTTAGAAATTCGATGAAATTATTGTTAATATATTTCGTACCATTATCGGATCTAAAAATCTTAATTTTTGTGTTATATTGATTTTCAATTTCGTTGCAAAATTCTTGAAATTTTGAAAATACTTCGGATTTTGATTTTAACAAATACATGCAAGTAGTTTTTGAAAAATCATCTATAAATAAGATAAAATAATTAAATCCATTATATGAAGTTAAGGGTGCCGGTCCCCAAACATCGGAATGAACAAGTTCAAATGGTTATTTTGATTGTGTTGTTGATGAGGGAAATTGTAATCTCGTTTGTTTAGAAAAAATACATGCATCACATGAATTTGATTCATAATTTAGAGTTGGAAATAATTTTTGAAGAACATTATTAGATGGATGTCCAATTCTTCTATGCCATAAATTGCTTAAGTCATCTTTTTTAATATGAAAATTCATTTTTTGATAATTAAAAACATAAATGTCGTTTTCAAAAGAACCTTCACCAATAATTTGTTTGGTTATTGATTCTTGAAAAATTACATTTTTAGATGAAAAAATAGCTTCACAATTCAACTCACTTGTAAATTTTCCTATAGACAAAAGATTGCAAGAACAATTTCCTACATGCAAAACATTTTTATTTTTCTTGAAAATAATTCAATTTCACCAATTCCTTTAATTTTCATTTTCTCACCATTAGCAACAGTCACAAAATTAATGTCATTTAATGGTTGGTAATTATCTAGTATATTTTTGTTACTGGTCATATGGTCTGTTGCACCAGAATCAAGTATCCATTTATCATGGTCATTTTTATTTGTAAAAGTGGTCATCTTGAGGCCTAAATTGGTACATTTGTTTTCTCCCTTTCTTTTCTCTGAATTAGATAAGGGAATATTAAAAGTGTGGGTTTTACCAAGCCCACAAGAATGTATTAAATCTGAACCTTTATAATCGGTTGGAACATCTTTTTGCTCCCCCTTTTTTGGATCCCTCTTAACAGCGCCTCTGCTTTCTCATTTTTGAAATGACCGAAGAAAATGATTGAGAATCCAACAGCTGACCCTCGTGTGACCTCGTCGTTTGCAATGATTGCACCGAGTGGACGCCTGGCCTTCTTTCCTTTTTTTTCTTATTGCCATCATTAAGGCTTAAGATTTCTGTAACGGGAGGTTGATCTTGAAGACTGCTGTTAAGAGTTGAGGCTTTTGCACAAGCTCGATTTTTATCGTTGGCTTTGTTGCCGGACATAGCCACTACTTGTGCCCAAGTGAGTTTTTCTTTCTCTTTGACTTGGACAGCGATGATTTTGGAAGAAGAGGCCTTAGCCATTGATTTTGCGGAAGCTTTTCTGAATCGAGCAACAACTTGCTCTGATACCATGTAGAAAATTATAATTTGGGAAGGAAATAAAAAGGCAAATATTGCATTGTATATCTCATTGCATTGTATATATCTTCACTTCTACATTTACATGGCAATTTATACCCAAGGATCAATCTAGCCAAACTAGCCGTTATGGAGCAAATATCTCCAATAGTCTAATGACCTCCAACGGTCTAATGACCGTTAAACCTCTTTCCTTTTATTTTTTTATTACTTTTCAACAAATTGATATAAGAGAACTTAATTAATTGAGCCGTTGAGCTTGTCTATATTTACGAAAACATTGGTATCAAACTCGAGATTGATTCACTACAATAAGTGTTTATAAGAATGAATCATCTATGGATCAAATCAAAACAAATGAGATCATACATGAATCTCACTACAACTCAAAATGAGAATATTAGCTATTCTAGAATTACTCAAAACTATCTCAAATCACTAGTTGAGCTCTTGGATGCTTGGAGGAGAATGTTTTAGTTTTTTTTTCATATCGCCTGAATGCTTGTACATGACTTTCATGATTTTTTTCCGAAATCACGCATCTTGATATATAAAAGAACAATTCCAAATCTATTCTGACGCTTCCACCCGTCATGTCACTAGGCATGACCCTTGTGACGGGTCAGAGAAAACACATGGAATAAAGTCAACACCTTGTCTCACTGACAATATCAACAAAAGTTTTAGCGACCCTCTATATCGTTGCCTCTCAGCATCGTGACGTGTGGGCTCAGCGTCATATCGCTAGCCAAACCCCTCGCCACAATGGTGTCTCGGACTTTTTTCTCTTTTCAGTTTTGATTGATCTTCTAGCAATATGTCATGTCGCTCAACTCCAGTGCCGTGACAGGTAGAGTAAAAACTTCACTTTGAAGCTCTTCTCAAGTTCTATTCATGTCAAATAGATTGGATCTATTTGATACTTGATTAAGTGCCTAACTGTACTAAGTTGACATCTTGCAACCATAAGAACTTGTACAAAATATTAGTAGATAATTTATTTTGAGAAATTAAAACCAACATCCTTCAATTATTGTTTAGGTAAACATCTATTTTACACAACTTTTTATCTACTTTATCCACACTTCTCCATTTATAAATCCATACAAAAATCTGTTGCAAATGGGACCTGAAAAAAGGAGAGGCAGTGGCGCCACGTCAGATTTGTCATGAAAACACCTCCATGGTGTATCAGATGAGCTGGTTGGCAGAGTGGCAGGCAACTCCACGCTATAATTGCCAGGTCCTAAAATCTGCTATTATTTTGAGAAAAAAAGGTTCTCTTTTCGTATATGTACCGTACTCAAAATAGACGGATCAGATCTACACTGATTCAGCGGTAGGAGGCTTGTTTTCAACGATTAAAATGTAAAAGAAGGACCCTCCTTTTCTTTTCTTTTTTGTAAAAAGTAGGTGATACCAATCCATTATATTTATTTATTGCCCCATCTACAAGTCAAATTATTATTTTTCTGCCTTCAAACAAAATTAAATTTCCACTTGACAAATTGGCGGTGCATGCATGAAAGCATTATGGTACCGGCAAAAGTCAGAGGTGCACTGAGTCGTCAGCTCTTATTAGCTCGTTTTAGATTTTGTGAGGATTCGTATGGTATGTCGGTACACTAATAATTTATGCATGCAGTTTTTGGGATATGAGTTCGCACGAATCTTCAAGTCAAAGAATGAGATTTGTGCAGAACGAGTTTAGCAGAAGAGGAAATTGTTGATTGTTGGGCCTTTTACGGAGCCAATCGAATGCTTCTGAAAATCAAACAAATATATATCCAAGCACTTTTTTTTATTTTTTTAATTGGTCAATCAAATCTCTAAATTATTAGATTTTTGGAAACCATTTTGAAACTTTTTCTTGGTTGAAAATGTCTTCTCTGAAGTCTGAACTATCAAAAAAGTATTCAGATTTAGATTTAGTGGCCAAATCTTACTGCACAGAGATTCGGAAAAGCAGTAGATCGCACTTGGGGCAGGAGACGAGCACTCAACCTTTTTGCCGAAGGCTGAATTATCTGTGCGCTGTACTGCTATTTCAATGCTTTCTGTAGCCTTCGATTCGATGAGACGCGGCCCCTCCATTTGTGGCAAAGCTAGATGCATATTACTCCAGAATCCAGATGGTGCAATCAATCCAAATATTCAATGCATATTACTCCATTTGAGTCTAGCTTTAGGGTTAATTTCACAGTATCTGGCTAATTTGGAATCGATTTAAATACAATTTCATATTTGGCGTGCACTAGTATGTCAGTATATGGTAGCTAACTTTCATTCTAGTACACAATGCCTATGTACTAAATGTTTACAGATAAGAGTAATGAAGAAAGGAAAATGTTCCGGCGATATCCCTCATCGATACCTCATTGATACGCACGTCGCTATGCACGTTAAACGCATCGCTATTCATGTTATTTTGTACTGAAAAATAATTATGCATGTTAAGCGCTTTGTTATCTTTGTTAAGCGTATCAACATTACTTTCTTTAGGCGCATAACATGCGTAATTGTCTTTCAGTACATAATAACATGCACGTCGATGCGTTTAACATGCATAACGATGAGGTATTGATGAGGTATCGATGAGGGCATCTATATATTAGCTCCCATGAAGATGATATACCCATGAAGTCATGAAGAAATATAGACTTGCTTAAACTGAATTATCTTTTTCATTTCTTGGTAAAATATGAACATAACTAAGGAACTCCTTTATTTATGACAGAATGAAGACCTGAGAAATAAACTGATGCCAACAGATGATAAAAAACATTGTTTGTTTTTCTTGCGGATACAAATCATTTTTTTCTTTTTATCTTTCTTTATTCTTTTCAAGAATTCCAATTTTGCTATAGTATTTAGCAAAATAAAAGGTATGAAGTATTGATGATACACAGTTTTGGTTTTGTTTTCTGTGATTTGTAAAGACATGTTATTACGTAATGAGGAACACAAGTGAAATAATAATACATGCTTGTGTTTGATTCATCGGGTTTTTGACAGTATCTATTTTGGTCTATTATTAACTGTTGGAGAACTTATTCTATCGGTCTTGCATTGTAACATAGTCAATCACCCTTATTGGGACAATGTAATGTAAACAGACAGATGAAGTATAACAAATCAACTGGAACCAGATGTGAAAAGGAAATCTATCATAATATATACGACTATAGATCAAGGTAACTAACATGAAGAATTGTTAGTTTGTTACTATGGCGACTCAAACTGTCTTGTATGTTTGTTGGAAAAGAACTGCAACTCTCGAGTTACGCGCGTGTTGCTCATTAGTGCCATCAGAGATGTTGATTACCCCGTTTGGTCTGTTTTACAAAACAGACAGAGCAACGTGCAGAGCGGCATGCCGGTGTACCACTAAGATGGTCCTGTGTCCCCTCTAGGTCTTGTCCGTTGTTGGTGCTGTTAGAAAAAACAAAAAGATTTAACTATCAAGCAAGGTAGAGATTGAACACTGTAGTTGGAGGCTTATATTAGCAAATAATGGACCTAACTGTGACAACTTGTTAATTTGCAGTTGTGAAAAGATATTAGTTGCACTTACTGAGGACCTCACTTGGAGCAAACAATTTAGTTTTTTTATTTATTTACCAAATAGATTATATGCAAAAAAATAAATAATCCAACAATAAAACATAATTAAGGAAAATCAGTACAAACCAAAAAGCTCGGATGACGTGGATTTTGAAGTACATACGAGAAATACCTTTTACCAGCAAATCTCCTATGATCCTATCCTGCTATCCATGTAACAACCAATTCGGGGGGAAATTGGTTTATGGATCTTGCCATCTTGGGGATATCCACATATTAAAACGGGCCTCAATTGAACATTGAATTATTTTCAATTGAAATACCTTCAATTTGTTTTGTTAGGTTTGGGCTATTTTAGCCCCAATCAAATAGGCTTTACCTAATTATAATTAACAAAATTTTGGGCCTTAAATCAGATGTTTGACATTGTACTGAGACGAAATATTCTTTGTTTTGCTCTTCAAAAATACTAATGGGCTGATAGAGGTTGTTTGCAAATAGTACTTTCCGAGACTGAAATTTGTATATTCTACTGGTACCATGTCTTGCGTACCAGCAGCATTTACTGGTAATTTTTCCGGGTACTAATCTGAGGGAAGCACAACAATTAGCAACAAAAGATTTTAACTGAGCTAATCATACAACATTCACAACAGAAAATAAATTAATACATATGCAACAAGCCTGTTCAAAATCCAAACTTTGAGCTTAGTTAATCTTTTCTATCTCTTTCTGCATAATATACAAAATAGTTTTCAAATGATTTAGGCGAGCGGATGAGCATGAGTACCTGAACTTTCTCCTTCATTGGACGTAAGCTCTCCAATAATTGATTAAAAAAGTTTCACCAGTATCAGTATGGTTTAACAAATGCATTTTCTAAATTAGTCAATCTTTAGTTGTATTAAGTGGGATCCAGCTTGTTTCCAGGTCTACTCAAGTTGTTTGGTAGTTATGTCATTGTCCATTCTGATATATTTATGGCGTACAATTATATACATTTAGTGATATTCATATGCTACACGTATTGCCTTTCATCATTTCAAAGAGCCGCCTCTGTGAATGTTGCCATATAGTGATGGGGCAAATGTCATTTATGTTGCCAAATTTAATTGAACCGTACAAGCAGCTGATCTGTAGTTCTGTACCTGTAGATAGGTTACAGCTGCTTGAGCTGGTACAATGGTTGCTAGGCTTGTAAAATGATCTGATAGCATGCATGCTAGACCTTGCCATCCCTACATAACGGTTTTACAGCTTTTTAAAACTTGAATGTCATTTAATTTTAACATAAATGCAGCAAGCTTTTTTGCTTTTCCATCTTGAGCTAACCAAAAATAGCCAATCTGTACCAGTGCTGCACATAACTGTTTGTAACCATTGTCCTTTATTTTCTACTTATAGTCTTAAGCACAGCCTTTTTGTGGTTTACATAAAAGAAAGAGAAGAAATACCCCAACAGAAAGTTGATACGATATGCATATCTTATTTTATGTGTATGGAACATTTTGGAGAGTAATTTAATAACCCAGCAAGCATTCCAACTACCTTTGATCTGTTCAGTGCAGTAATGAGAGTACGCAAATTTAAAAGAAGAAAAAAAACTGAAATATAACAAAAAAATAAAAAATAATGCTGCCTTAGTGATTCTGAACTATGGCATGTTCCCTCTTAAACTTGGTCAAATGCAAAGTTCAAAAACAAGTTTCAGTGCTAGCGCAAGCTACAGTAGTCTGACCTTCTCTGCAATTTTACTCAGCATAAGGCCTCAGAAATGCACCAATCACATTCCCTGGCATGACTGCTCTAGAATAAAACTCTCTTACAATGCCTTATGTGCCCTCTACTGTGCATGATTGCTTGGCAATTAATGAGCAAGGGAGCATTTAATGGCGAGCAAGAGTACCAACATGCATTATCCTCTCTTATTGCATCCCTATAATTCCTATTCATTTTTTATTTCACGGATTTGGTAGTAAACAGTTAACAAACACTTGTCTATCTTGTCCATCTCATGTGCAATGCTCTAATGATCTTATCATTTGTTAGCTGTTACATATTCCATCATCTGTTGATCAATAGGAACCTATCCCTTTTCTTCCTTATCCATTCACCTTCTATTTTTGGGGTAATACATACCAACCCCTCTTTGTACATGTTTCACATTCCTCTTTTAACTACTTTGGGTATTGCTCTCCTCACTTAAAACTATGCCTTACATTTTTTAACCAATTATTAGTCCATCCGATTTTAAAATTAGGAAAATGTTTCGTAGATCCTCACATCGATGCGCACATGACGCGTCCAGTTGAGTTCTGACGAAAAATCGTTCTACTTATTACGCATGTTGTTTAGGTTATTATGTATGTTATTTTTGTTATTTTGCATCAAATATAATTCATAAAAGTTCAAATAATGTGCAAAATAACTTAATTAATTTGAATTATGCATGTTATTTGTATTATTATGCATTTGACAAGATTTAAATTCAGATTGTTATTATGCATGTTAATTACATGCAAAATAACAAAAAGAATATGCATAATAATCAAAATAACATGCATAATAACTAGAATAATTTTCAAAATGTATTGATCTATGTTATTAGTCGAGCGTCCAGTCAATTAAATGCATAATAACAAAGACAACAATCATTATAACAAAAATAACATGCATAATAACAAAAATAACATGCAAATTGAACTCAACTGGATCCGTCCTGTTGAAATCGATGGAGGGATCGATATATCAGCTCCCTTAAAATTAACAGTGTTAATTAAAACTGGAGAAAAATATTCTAGTCTCCGACCTTCCGTCCCCACTCCTTTCCCCCGCCCTCTTTCCTTTTTGTATTATTTTTATTTTGACTTATTATTATTTTGTCTTATTTATTTTGTATTATTTTTCTAGTGTTAAAACTAACATCTGAGGTGTTCATATTGACTTCTTTAGTGTTCATACCAACTTTCGAGGTGTTCATATTAATTTCTCTGGTGTTCATACCAACTTCTAGTATGAACACCTTTTACAACTAATCTGAACATCTGTTTTATTTATTCTGCACACCTGTTTTATTTTGTTTGTGCACCATATTATGCAAAACAGACTTGAAACAGCTAGTATGAATGCATGTTTCAACTAGTCTGAGCACCTATTTTATATAGTCTGAACACATATTTTGTTTAGTCTGTCCCATACATTTTGTGCAAAATAGACTTGAAACAGTGCAAAACAGACTTGAAACAACTAGTATAAACACATATTTTATTTAGTATAAACATCATTTTATTTAGTCTGCACCCCATGCATTTTGTGCAAAACAGATTTGAGACGATGCAAAACAGACTTGAAACAGCTAGTATGAACACATGTTTTATTTAGTCTGAATACCTATTTTATTTAGTCAGCACCCCATGCATTCTGTGCAAAACAAACTTGAAACAACTAGTATGAACATATGTTTTATTTAGTCAGCACCTCATGCATTCTGTGCAAAACAGACTTGAAACGGTACAAAACAAACTTGAAACAACTAGCATTAATAACTATTTTATTTAGTCTACACTTCATGCATTCTGTGCAAAACATTCGATATAGTGTGTAGGACAGAAATGTTCAGAAGAATGCATGCGGTCCAGTTTTACATTTTTATTCGATTTTGACTATTTAACTTTTCCATCGCACAAATGTAGCTAAAGATGACAGAAGTAAAATAGTGAGAATGGGAGACTTAACCGGACCCATGGTAAGATTTGAAAACAATGTTTCCTACACAACACATGAAATTCTTGTCGAACATGTAATCTACTTAAAATTCATGATGTCTTGAGATTTGTACCTTCAAATTTTGCTTAAATATCAAGGCAGAGAGTCGAGCTAGAATTAATGCGTCTCGCGCTATCAAGGATAATAATTAATGGTATATTCCTGAACTTCCTTTTACTCATTTTTTTCCATATTTGATGCAAACGCTTGCTGGGCTAATTGATTTAATTTTGAAATGGTGAAGGCGAAAAATAAAAGAAAATCACTTGTTTTATAACTCTCTATGTTCGTTCTTATGCCAATGAAAAAGTAAAAAAAAGATCTGAATACATTTGAAATTTCTACAAACAAGAAAAAAATCTGGTCGGATTGAATTATTTTAACTGTTTTAATTATGATTATTAGACTAAGATTTTTTTTTGGACGTATAGGGTTTCCAAAATCGCCAACATTTATATATATTTTTTCCTTTTTTTGGGACAAAGAATAATCTGATTTTACGGAGTCACAATTGTTTGTTATTTAAATGCAAACAGACTAGTTCCAACGAACCCGACAAAAGGGCACTAAACAAGGGAGAGGGAAGGGTTCGGGCGCACAAAACAAGGCATGGAAGAGAACAGTTGCCATACGAAATCATATTTGATGAAATTAAAAATTTACTAGGGAAGCCAATTGTACTAAACTAAAGTGACAAGTATGCAAAGGAATATGCATATCTCACAGATTTTCTTAATTTCTGAATTATATATAGTATTATAGCAATGCTATGAGCCTACCCAGACATTTTGCTCCAAATGTGATAGATCACTGTTTATATTGGTTGAAATTTTTAATGTGGTGTATTAAGTGAATGCAGTACGTGCTACACCAAATATGATAGATCAATGTTCATATTGGTTGAAATTTTTAAAATGGTATATTAAGTCAATGTAGTGTCAGTTAGACCAAGATTGAAATAAACTATAGTATAATATAGTATAGTATAAGTTTTGTCTTCTTTTTTGTTTATCACTTGCAATGTATATGGCATAGACACGTTGGCTACTAGCCACGTATATTACAAGTATATTATTGTATATCTAGCTTTGTAGGTAGGGACGGATCTATAGTGTTACAAGATAGCACAAGTGTCCTATTCTAATTGTAGGTTACTATAATATATAGATACATTCATTGAATCTTCATAAATAAAATTATTCAATGCTTTGTAAAATAGAAAATAAAAATATACGCCAAACACTTACAAATGGCAAGATAATTGTGGCCTTCATATAATTAATTGTGGTCACGAGTGTTTACATATTTATGTTACCTACACCACGCTTCAATAAAAAGTGGTGATGAGCATAAAATTATTTCACATGACCAGATGCACAATCCGCTTGAAGTTATTATGCTCATGGTAACAAATTCTTTTTTCAAATTAATGGACTAACTTCAAGTAGTAGGTTAATCATCTATGTTTTTTTACATCAGAAGGCCGTAGGCAAGGCTAATAATCTATGTTGATAAGTGGGTTGTGCTGAGTGAAATTCTATTAGTTAAAATCAAAATTCTAACTACTTAATTGTAAATCTTTGCGTGAAAGATCTAAAATAGTAAATTTAAATAGCAGAAGCGTGAGCTCAATTTTCATCTTGTCGAGTTTCTCGTTGATGGAAGAAGCATGCACTTTGATGTAATACTTTTGCTTTATCCCTTGGTATGTTCGCTAACAGATTCTTCTAAGGGAGCACAAATGTTCTTTCTTTTCCTTCGACTCACGAATAAAGTCTAAGTACTTTGATGTTAATGGAGAGAGCAAGAGAGAGTATTAAGTGCATTCCTTGGAGACTCAGTGCTTAAATATTATTGTCTCTAGTATCTTGAAAAAATCATGTATATGATAAGATCTTATATCTTCTTGACATCTTAATAAGATATCATATCTTTTTGAGATCTTATCAAGATTTTGTATCTTTTTTGAGATCTCAGCAAGATATTGACATCTTTAAAGGCCGTAACATCATTCCCAAGATCTTATTAGGATCTTGTAATCTATAAAAATTATGACATGATTCATTAGATCTTCACACTGATAGATGTATTTTGTACGTGTCGGAACGCGTAGTTCGGCATTGTATTTTGACCAGTATTCACGTTTTCTTAGTTTTGAGTAGTGTAAAAGCATGCAAGTTTGTGGTAATTCCCTTGTTGTTGAATTTAAAATGCAGGTACAAAAGATGTGAGAAGAAACAGACGCAAGATATGGACTCGGGACTTCAAGACGGATGATTTGGAGCAATTCAACACATCTTTGCGGACGCAAGAATAACCTTGCGTCCGCAAACCTTTCTGTCCAAGGTTTCAGAGAAGACTCAGACGAAAGTCTTGCGGACGCAAAACTTTCGTCCCAATTTCTAGAGAAGCCAAGGCCAAGTTCTTGCGGACGCAAGGAATCTCTTACGTCCGCAAAACTTTCTGCCCAAGTTCCAGAGAACCAGGGAGAAATTTTTCGATCGCAAAGATTTAGGCGCTTTTTCAAAATTTCAGGATTCAAAAGAGGAAATAGAGGGGGATTGTTTTCTATCTTGTCATTGCTTCTTCCCCACTCATTCCCATCTGTTCTCTAGACGATTTTGAGAGGTGAAAAGGAGATCTAGGTCTTGTGCAACGAGGAGAAGACGAAGGCTTCGATCTAGGCTTGGTTTTAGGGTTTTATTGACTCTCTTTACCTTTCTCTTTTAGATTTGATGTCTTTTGCTCATTCTCTTGTACTTGTATCCACCATGAGAGGCTAAACACCTATCTAGGGTGAGGGTTACCATGAAAACTTGCTTACTAGAAAATATTGTTGTGAATTGTTGTTTGTTGAATTGATTTTCCTTGTTTAAATTTGGCTTTACTTTGGATTTAAGTTGATTGATTGAGAAATAGTTGATTTGAATCCCGATCTAGAAAAATCACTAGTCTAATCTCGTATCCGATAGGGACTTGAGTAGATCTAGGGGTAATTAGAACAAAACTTAAATTGTGTGCCTTAGTGCATAATTGCCCGAGTAACGTAACTCTAGATTGTCTAATCACGAATTGATACAATCTCTGGCATAACTCGGAGCACGACTAATCATCAGCTCAAGATTGTGCTAGATACGGTATCGAAACGAGAAATCACCATTTCGATACCGACTATAGCTTATCAGATGTCGTTTACCAACAACTTGAACCAACGTTTGTTTGACTAGATGAGTAAGTCAATCGGTATACCCTAAGCCCTATGTCTTAGTTCATCGATAAATCGTTATTTATTTATAACTTTGTTTACATTTCAAATTGGTTACCAAACTCGATATTCACCATTTTCTCTTTTTGCTTGGAATTAGTATCGATCCGATCTACTTGGAAATCGACTTGTCCCTGTGTTCGATAACCAAATTTGTACCAACGACAATCGTTCATTTGCGATAAACACATGGTATTTGAGTTTAAAACTTGAAGAATTGATTTTATAGAAATAACGCATGTGAATAAAGTCATGAACAATCACAAATACATATCTTTTCTTGGCTAAATTAGATATGTTCATTGGTCCAAACAAATTCATGTGAATAAATTTCAAAGATCTTTGGATTGAGATCCGATCTTTAGGCTTAACACTAGTTTTGGCTAGTTTACATATCTTCTCTAAAACCATTTCTAGAGAAATATCTGGTGAGAACCATTTTTTATATAACGACTGGCAATATTTTTGTGTCACTAATCTTTGGCTTAAAATCATGATGAAATATCTCTTATACGATAGTCAAAATTGACTGAATTGACTTTAGCTCTCATATAGAGACAAAATGGGAATTTATGAGCAAGTTCCATAAATTAAGTCAATATAATTGAGCCTAAAAATTAACCCATTAATTAATTGATTATTGGTCTATAGTTGACCTGTACATTCTGGAATAATTCCAGCTGGTTTTTGGAGGATTACGAAATATTCTGGTTTGATCTCTTCACATGCATGATCAAGCTAATTAATATGCTACGCGTTGCTTAGCTAATTAGGTAATTAACTACCAAGTACGCAGCTAACTAGCTACGGTTGACATAATGACATATATATATTTTGTCAATATATGACACATGTACCGGACCGGTATGATTAGAACATTTTAATCGAAGATTCGTACTTTATAAGTATTTGAATGCCCTTCTGGTTATTTGCACATGATTTCTTGCACAGATTTTTTTTAGTATTATTCAATTTTCCTTTGAACTTTATTGAGCTGGGAAGGAAACTTTTTATAAAGGACCTTTTAATGGGTCCGACTGCATGTAATGGACAACCCGTCTGGCGCTTCTGAAAATATTACAATTGGTCGGAGCGCCACTGTTTAATTGCGCCTCAATCTTCATTCTATTATTTTATTCTTTTCTTTCCTCAGTTTTTTAGTAGCGTCTCTAAAGAGATTTCAAATTTTTTTCATTTCTGTTATAACAATAATAATAGTGAATACAATATAATAGTAAAAATAATAATACCAATAATAATGCGTAAAATGAAATTATTTTATTCTTTCCTCTGTTTTTTCATGATGGTTGGTTTTTTTCAAATTTCTCCATCCTTCTTCTTTACATCTAAGTTAGTAATTTGTAATTGTTTTTTGTTAATAGTTGATTTTAACTATAAATAAAATACAAATATGAGTTTGTTTAGTCATTGTTGTTGATTATTGGTGATTATTTTTGTTCAAATTATTCGTTTTGTGATTATCAAATTTTCTAGGGTTATTGTCGTAAGTTTTGAAGATTTTTTTTGTTAATGTCTCATGCAAACTATGAGTAAATTGTACATATTAGTTTGGTTATTGATTCTTGTGAATTATTGGTGATTATTGTATAATTAGGGTTTAGGGTTACAAGCATTATAATATTTTTTCATGATCTTCAATTTCAAATTTATGTGAATATAGTCATGTCAAATGCAAGAGGTAGAGGTCATGCAGAGTCCAAACTTCCACCTCGACGTGACATTTTGTATCGAGGTCTGTTACTCACGTTGAATCCGACATGTATCTACTAGTCACTGACTAGTGGATCCATATTGCACAAAATTAGGGGCACGACTAATAGTGTGCCTTTAAATTAATAAAAACTGAGAGCTTTCGGGTCCTCTGAGAAGCAATTCACCACTTTAGGGGCGTGACTAATAGCAGCGTCTCTAATATTCTAAGTAAAAAGAATGACCTAGTGGAATTCTAACCCAAGCCATTCCAAACCAAGCATCCCAAGCAATTGCATCACACCACTAAACTATTATTATTTCTCGTTTACTATGCAACAATAATTGTACTTGTACCAATTTCAATTCATTTTTCAAGAAAGTTTGTGTTCATCTATTTTGAACTAATAATATTGCTATTAATTTAATTATTGACATTAATATCTTATTACTATTATTATTATTTTACGATTATTATTGTTATTATTATGGTTACTATTATTATTATTATCATTTTTATTTTTAATTATTATTACTATTATTATTAATAATTTTAATATTATTATTACAACTATTATCATCCTTATTATTATTTTTATTGTAATCATTATTATTAGTGTTATTATTTTTACTATTATATTGTATTCATTATTATTACTACTATAACAAAAATAAAAAATTGAAATCTCCTTAGTGAGTAGCGTCTCTATTAGAATACATTTATGTAGTAAAGAGGAGCTCAAACAAGAGAGAAAACTGAGAAAAATAATATTATAATGGATTGAGATTATTGCGGGATTAATAGTGACATCCAGACTATTTGTAATATTTTTCAGGAGCAGTAGATCATTATATGTACTCAGATCCAGTAAAAAGACTCTTTATGAAAAAAATTTCGGCTACAGAGAAGAAAATATTATCAGCCTTCTCAAGTGCAAATAGAACTGGAGACGTCCGCTTCTTTTATTGAAGTTTATAAAAAAAAATTGGAAGAATAATGAAAGAAAATAAAATAGAAGCGCGCATTTTGAACTTCAATTACTATTAGCATCTTTTTTTTTTGAACGATAAAAACAAGGGTTAACCACCGATATTAACTTTCTATTAAGGATTCTCTCTGCCTGAATTTCTAAGCTCGTAACTCCTATATAGAAAACATTGTGCAACTAGATATGGTACCGTACTCAGGGGCGGATTCAAAGGTCATTTAAGCTCGAGCACAACTAAGTTCGAATGCTGAAGTTGAGATCAAACTCGGACACAAATCCACTAAAATTTTATTAAATGCTCATTTTTCACTACAAAAAGAATTAAAAAAACACTAAATTTTCCGTTTTTTTTAAATCAAGTCCGGACGCTTGTCTGAACTTTCTGTGAATCAGTGAATAGGTCTGCCACTAATTGTACTCATATCTTTTTATTTTTGTCTAACAAAAATAGAGATAAATTTATGAATATGATAGTATGTTATTATTTGTCAAGCAAACGTTTGCATTAATAATGGAATCCAAACTCTTCCAAAAAAATAACAAATACAAAATATAACAGTATATAAATTGTCTTTGTAGCATACATCATATATTTTTTAGAAATAATATTCAAATTGAATAATTTAAACTATGGAAATGCGTACATGAAATGGCCTACGATCTAGTAGCAAAGACAATGGCACAATGCTCTCCTTGTGAGATGAGATTTGAAATTCGGATGTGAAATTCTTCCGAGATTTTTTTAAATATTGTTAATATTATACGAAATTAAATATCTAGGAAATTAAAATTTGAATTTCGAAATCTACTTCGACCGCATATGACATCTGCAGTTCAAAACTTAACTTTCTTTCCAAAAAATAAACAAAAAACAAATAGATGGACTGCAGCTCACACCTACGTTCCAAAAAACAAAAAAAGGTGAATCGTAACACTACTTGCGGTCCAAGTACTGAAGAGAAGAAAATGATCAAGTGGAGAGAGAATGGGAGAGAGACGATCGAGCGGGTTTTAAGTTTTTTGTTTCATGTGGACCATAAGTGACGATTGCGGTTCACTTTTTTTTTATTTCAAGTGGACCACAAGTGACAGTTGCGGTACACTTTTTTGTTTCAAGTGGTGACTCGGTCCAAGTAGATTTAGAAATTTATTTTTTTATTTTTCTAAGTATTTAGTTTTGTTTAATATTAATAATATTTAAAAATAACTCGGAAAATCATTTGTGAATATTTGAGTAAATATTAGTCTTTTCGGAAAGAACTTAAAGCTATTCTCAAAACGTTTACCTTTTTGGAAAACAACTTAAAAGTCTTAATTAAGTGATGAAGTTTAACAACTTCATGATAAATAACCAATTAAATTTAAAGTTAATTAACTCTGAATTTCATATTTAAAATATAAATTTTATTTGAAAACGAAGTAGCATGAGATTGAATGTTATAGTCATTCATATATAAATGAATAAAAAAACAAGGCTGCAGGATTGATCAGACAATTCAAGACTTCTGACGTTAGATGATCTGACATTGACTGGTGATTACTGATTACTGGTGTTACTCTGATAATTTCCGAATTTGTGCTAAGCGTGTTGATGTGGTTTAATTTGAAGTTACACAACAACAGAAAAAATCAATTGCAGTATAGTTTCCTCGAGAGATTAAAATTGAAAAAAAATAAGGCTTGTCTTATCTAAAATAGTATAAAGATGCATCTGCGTCGGCGTGTCGACTAGAAGGACATGCCGACACTTCAATCTGGATCGTTTATTTTTTTTATCGCCTTCGTCTGAGACGTTTATTGTTTGGTTGGATAATATGTGGTAGCATTTTTTGCGGCTTTCATGTAAAAGTTCGAAATTCGCTAAAATTCTTTGTGTCGCACTCACCACATGAATTAAATAGATAATCTAATTTTAATAATAATCATATATATTATCAATTTTTTTAGCGAAGCTCAAATTCCAGTTCTAATGTAAATTTAGTTGTTAGTCTCAACATTGACCAAGCCGGATCACAAATGATGCATATAAATTATCATGAAAATATTTGCTAGGGTCTAAAAGTAGAGGAGGAATATAATGCTTTCAAAATTTTGTGCTTTCATGATGCTTTCAAAATTCATACCATTCATCATGCACATCTTTTAAGGCATCTAAATCTGGATCATCAATTGATTTTAATTAATGGTGTAGATTTAGAGTTATTATGAATTATTATGAAGGCAAGCTGCCCTTTTATTTATTTATATATTTTTGGAGGCAACCAATCAACCATCCTGAAACTGACCGTAAAAATCTGTTAGTGAAGTTTAATTTCTACATCAGCAGCTAATGCTGTTATTTTGAATTACAAGAACTGTTGAATGGAATATAAATAGTAAAAAAAGAAAAACTGTGCCAGGTACAAAATTTCTTTTTAAAGAATTGTCTGAAAAAGGATGTGCAAATTCTCTGTAACAGCACTGAGACTGGAATCTGGCGTAAAGCACAGGATATAGAAATCATATCAAATCAAATCAAATCAAATCAAAATAATTCGAGTAAAAAAAGAAAAGAAAAGAAAAAAAACAAAGAGAGATCTCAAACTTGAGAGAGATAGGACAAAAAAAAGTGCTGCCTCAGCAATTAAGACAGCAGCCTCTTTTCTTGCCTCCTACCTTCCCTCCTGCTAGGCAATAATTCCCTCATTTTTTCTTGATTTCATTTTTCAAAGCAGCAATTTCCCAAAACTCATGCACTATTTTTCTCATGGGAAAATGGAAATGAAGCTTCCAACATTGTCTCTTGCCTTCAGCCCTTCACAAGTCTCAACGAAAATTGTCTTAAGCATCTCTTTTTCTTGTATTTACACTTGATTTCAAATGCATTGATGGTTTAGAACATTTGTTTTTAATGAAACCCGTAGGTAGAACATTTTCTAAAATTTGATGCGCCACATATGACATATCAAATGTGTTTTTAACCATTAGATGCTTTATTGCCACATGAGATTACGTACAGTTGGGGTCTTGGGGACTTGGGGTTAGTACTTAGTAGTCATCACATGTCAACAGTAGTCCCTTGCCAGTACCTTTGAAGTTTCTTTTAAATTTATCCTACTTTTGTAACTCATTAGAAAAAGATGGGGGTAACTGGTAAAAAGAATATTCTGGGATAAATACTTTGCAGTAGCACCAAAAATGACCATACAACATGCATACGAATATACTGATTCCTCCAAAAAAGTATAAGCACTGATTTGATGTTCTTTTGAAAAAAAAAGTACAATGACATTGATTCTGTTTTTGTTCCTCATTTCTTCTTTTATTTAGTGTAGTATATCATATCCTCACACATAGAAAAACTAACACTGACTAGAAATTTTAATGTTGTGAATAGAAAGTATTTAATTAACTCTTTTTTTAGGAAAAATGAACAAAGTGACTGTTTTACATAAAGTCATACAAATACTCACAAAATGAATTTCACAATTTAAAATGTTATATATTTTGACCTGTAGATTCTCACTTATTTCATTGAAATATTAATCTGAATCTTACAGTAAACTAATAAACTAACTAAAAAAACTTAATATGCTAATACTAAATCCTTAAAATCTATAGCTCTACTAGTAGTCGACCAAACCTCCATGTCTCTTGACTTTTGCTTCTCTATATTCTGTACCTGCATATTGTTTAACTTTTTTCATAATTTTATCGCTATTAAAAAAACAGAATTATTTGTAGTTAGAGTTATACAAAACATTGTTTTTCTCTCACTCACACCTAAACAAATACATCAAAAGCTAAGTCCCATATTCAATAGCCAAAACAACAAAAAACATCAAGCATCATATCCTTCTTCCTCATCATGGACTCGGGTTGGGGTCAAACAAACAGAGAATGTCCTTTGTTCCCAGGTGGTAC
Source organism: Eleocharis quinqueflora (assembly GCA_964058865.1). Taxonomy (NCBI): domain Eukaryota; kingdom Viridiplantae; phylum Streptophyta; class Magnoliopsida; order Poales; family Cyperaceae; genus Eleocharis; species Eleocharis quinqueflora. The sequence continues at coordinate 11,571 of CAXKVX010000050.1, read as the reverse complement.
CTCCATACCTGTCAAATACATCTTCTTCACTGGCACAATTTCTGTGTCTGAAACATCTTCATCTTCTATTTCGTTCAAGTTATATCCTGAATATCCAGAGTTGGATCCAGACTCTGTGCCTACATCTTTGACATTTTGTTAGAGTAATAACCTTGGTAATTCATTATTACTAATGGTATTATTACAAAAACATGTAAAATTATTAACTAAATTATCAACATCTTGAGGTAGAACTAGGGACAACTTGAGGAACAAATCTTTTTTAGTGTTTTACACCAGAACCCTGCTAATCTAATAATGTTCAATCCTATCGAGTGAAATTTGTTGTACTTACTTTCTTTGAAACAGATACTATTTCTTTCAATCCAAATCGACCATAATACTGCCCCCCTAACAATTTCTATAATAATATTATTTTTGAGTGGAATTGTTGCTTGGACATACCACAGATCTTTAACTGTCTGTAAATGGTTATAAAATCCATTATATTCAGCAATCCAATTCCATATTGTTTTTGCAAAAGGGCAGTTAACAAATAAGTGATCAGTAGATTCCTCTAATCCACAAAATACATAACTAATATCCAAATCCATTCCTTTAGCTGCTAAATTTGATTTAGTTAAAACTTTATTCCTCTTAACTAGCCACAAGAATATTTTTATTTTCAATGACATTTTTACCTCTCAGATAAAATCATATTTTTTGCTTTTAATTACACCAAAGTCTAACCAATTATAGTAAGAACTAATTGAAAATACCTTTTTGGATTCTCATTTCCATTTAATCATATCAGAACTATTCATATCTAATTTAGTGTTATGTATCAGAGAGCATAACTGAATGAAATCACTTCTTAGATTTTCTATTAATTGTCTTCTAAATTTTAAAATGTTATATATGTTGCAAATCTTTCAAGTTTGTAGTTAAAGTTGGCACGCAAAATACTCAAATTTAATCACAGTTGTCAAATGCTCTGCATTTTGAACATGTCAATTTTTACATGAACAGCAAAACCTGAAACCAACTTTATTATCGTAGAGCAGGTGCTCACCTGTCTGTGAGGTTTCAACGGGACAACATCACATGTAAAGGATAACAGAAACAATGAAAGGAGGACACATTGCAAGTTGGGATGCTCATTTCATATGGTTTGTACTGGTTGGTGCATACAGCTTATATTACTGTTTTGACATGCAGTGCCGTACAATTTCTCCATGAAGTACACATGTTTGTCTAGCCATATCTTTTGCAGATAGTACATATATGGATCTATGACAACTGTAATCCAGAATAGCAATTAGTGTGTGCATTGCTGTTGAACAAAACCGTTTGTAATTACTTGTATTATATATGAGCATGGTTAAAATAATATGCATAGTACATTACATAACGTACTATGCATATAGATATAAGTCAATAAATTGAGATTTAAGTTGCTTAATAAATTCTTCATATGAAAATATTGTAGGAAAATAAATTTCGTGATTTTTAGAGCTTTCTTGCTATTTTTTAAATATTTTTTAAAAACAGTCCAGATTTAATACTACAAAAGTGTCATTTCTGGACTGTTTTTAAAAAATATTTAAAAAATAGCAAGAAAGCTCGAAAAATCACGAAATTTTATTTCCTATAAGATTTTGATATGAAAAATTTATTGAGCAACTTAAATATCAATTTAATGACAAAATTAAATACAAATGACCCCATAGTACGTTATGTGGTGTACTATGCATATTATTTTAGCCATGCTCATTATATATATATATATATATATATATATATATATAGGGATAGGCTATTGTGTATTATAGTGTCAAGGTTTTTATGGCATTAGACTCTTCCTCACCGTTGGATTCAAACTTTCTAGCCATTCATTTGGGTGCCTTCTTAATATTACGAACGTAATGGTACTATTCCCCCTCTGGGTACTTTTCCCCCTTTATCGCCTATACTAAGTACACGTCTCCCAAACTTCTAGCTTTTCGGGTTCAATTTTTATCCCTTCGATTTTTTTTTTATGACCGTTCCATCCCTGTTTTCCTAGAAATTATGAAAGAATTTAGAAAGCCATTAAAGATACTAACCAAACTTCAAGCTCTGATACCAGGATGGCCCCTTACGGATCGATCTTCAAACTTCGCAGGCCACTGAGGACGCGGGATAGTAAGAAGATAAGTGCAGAATAGTGAATTTGTAAGAAGAAATTTGAAAAGTTGGAATTTTATTGATACTCAAGTAAGAGAAGTAAAACTTGCTGGTTCTCAGCTTGTTTTGCAACTCTGAATACAAGCTCTTATATAGGACTAGAGACTCAGACTTTTGGAATCTCAATTATCACATCGGGTGCTCATTGGGCCCCATCGACATGTGAATAAAAGGATTTCCACATAACTTTGTCTCCTAAAGAAAACAAATGAGTGGGTATCTCAGCAATCCCACTACCGAAAGTAAATAAAGGTGCTTTTATCATTAAGCACTACACACTCAATTCCAAGCTTAGTGGGCATTATCATCTGTCCACTATAAAAATTAAATAAAGTGTATGCCAAGTGGGTGGCTCAAATCCATCCACCTAACAGAAGCACTCACAAACACTTAGTAGTGGCTATCTTATCACGCCACCTGCATAAGAAAACAAACAGAAGAAAGATTCTCACAATTAAGTGACCCAGACCTAAAAAGTCAGCAGTTACCCATAGGACCCTGTCAGACTGAACCTTAAGATTTATTTATCAAAATTCAGCAGTTTTCATGAACTTCTGCTAAACTTTGGGACTCACCACAGCTTCCTTAATTTACATTTTTACAACATTATTAAGAAAAGCTTTAAAATCTTTTTCCATCCTTTTAAGCATTTCAAGCTGTTTCTTTAAGATCCAATAATTATCAGTTAGGATACAGTCACTGCGTTGGTAAGACTTACAGTACTTCTCCTCCCTGTTAATTATGGAAATCAATTGCTGAATGTCCACCAGGGTGTGTCGCATGTGCATCTCCTTGGTGTCGGACAATCTTTGTGCGTTCTCACGCCATTCTTTGAGGCTCTGGTTTGGTTTGCTGATGTAGGCCTCAAACTGTTGTGTGTGTAGTTGATCTGCATTGATAAGGGAAACAAGTTTTCGATCTTCTCCTGAAGGGATTAGGTTAATTCCTTCGGAACTAGCACATTGTTTTCCTCTTTGTTGTGCATTTCGTCTAGTAATGGACCCAATTTCTCGAGCATCAGCCCTTGCTGGTCTGTGAGACATTGTGTGTTAAGGGCAACAATTGTAAGTCTTAAGAGAGTATCTGCTAATGAGTTGAGTCTTCCTTCAATATGCTCAAAGTTTACCTGTACTCCTGTACATGTTACAAAATCAACAAACTTAACCTATCGAACGTGCGAGGGTTTATTGTTAGATGACTTGTTATAAAAACTTATTATCGCCTGACAATCTGTTCTTAATGTGATTTTCGGCTTGTCCAAATAATGGATTTTCATGGCCGATAATGTTTCCATACAAGCGTGAATTTCTGCATCAATTGTTGATTTTATAACCTCAAACTTGCCACTGGCATATGCACAGACTTTCTCGGTTGATCTGGGGTCATTCTTTCTCGGTTTCCATTTGCAAACTCCACCCCATCCTTCCATGCAACCGTTAGTTTCTAGTATAATGTATGCGTCCTCTGGCGGAAAACTCAGATCTGGCAAATTCTGGACCAGTTCCTGAATTTGTTTTATTAAATTTATATCTGAGGCTTTCAATCTTTTATCTCCATGTGGGCTGACTTTAGAATAAAGAGGACCAAGCAAAATTCCCAATTTCGGGATGTAGGATCTAGCATAATTTAAAATTTCAAGCCATGATCTTAGACCCTTTTGCTCTTTGAGTTGTTCTATATCAAAGTTGGCTATCTTCTTTATTATATGCGGTTGGAGCTTGATTTTTCCACGATTTATCTGAGTTCCTAGAAAATCGATTTCTGGTACTGCGATTTTCATTTTCGTTGGTGATAAGACCAGACCGTGTTTTTCACATATGTCTAACATCACCTCTAAGTGTTGTGCGTGTTTTTCTTCATTTTCAGAAAATACCAGAATATCATCTATGTATACCGCAATAAATGCCTCTGTTCCTCTGAAGCAATTATCCATTTTTCTCTGGAATATTGCAGGGGCATTTTTCAAACCGAATGGCATGACTAACCATTCATACAATCCTCCTGGTACTATAAACACTGTCCAGGGTATTGACTCAGGACTCATGGCAACCTGATGGAAGCCACTCTTTAAATCAAACTTTGAGAAAATCCTGCTATTACTTATTTTCTTTAGGATTGTATTAATTCCAGGCAGACTATACTGGTCTTTATGAGTATTATCATTTAGCGTTCTGTAGTTTAAGACCATCATTTCTTTGCCTTTAATTTCTTTTCCCGTTTTCGGGTCAATAGACGTTCCTGAATTAACAATGAAAGCCATTGTTCTATGCTTACTTGTACTTGGTCTAATGACTCCAATTTCTAATAACGCCTTGATATGCCTATCAAACTGCTCCTTCATTAACGGCGTTACATGCTTAAGCGGCTTATCCTCTATTGTAAGGTCCGGGTTAATTATATCTAATTTACAAACGACCTTGTTTCTCTGCCAGTGTTTAAGAGGATCATTCCCGATAAAGCCTTGTTCTTTAAGCCTTAATAACAGGCTACTAAATCTTTTCTCAAATTTGGGATTTGTGATTAAGGACTGATGATATAACGCATCCTAAATTGTTATATATTTGATTTCGTCTAATCCCAATTCATCAATTGCAACTGTGTGGGCAACAGTTTCTGTTGTGGTTTGAACAATTGTGACATTTTTATAGAATGTAATCACATTGCCCTCGATTCTAAGACCGCCTTGCATCGATCTTATGAAGTTGCATCCTATCAACATTTGGATACCGTCTTGCATACCCATTGGAAAGCTATATGTAAAAGGAATCCTGAATTTATTTTCTCCAATAATCATTTGTCCTCCTTTCAGCTTTTTATTCGCAATTTGGGTTGAATTAACTCCTGTGATTTGAACAGGGTATGGGCTAGGTTCAAGAGCTTCTTCTGGAATTACTGTTTGATCAATTGTGCAGTTTGTTGCTCCAGTGTCCAAGATAGCTCTTATTTCAAATGGTTTTACGTTTGAGATTTCAAACGTAACTATCAAATTGTATAGACGGTTGAATATTCTTTTCTTTTCATGGTTTGGTGTAGAGGTTTCGGCTTTGTAAGATGATTCATCAATTTCAAATAGAACGTTTGTCGTTTCATCTTCCGTTACATCTTCTACCTCTATCTTTTCTTTACTCTTTTCTCGTGTAGAGAGGTTGTTAAAATCGTTTGTCAAATCTCTGATTAGTTCCTGTTCTCTCAACACTTGTTTTAACCTCTCGTTTTCACCCTCAAGATACACTATGTAATTTGTTAATTCTTTAATGAGTGCATCTTTGTTGTTATAAGGTCTCGATTGTAAGGAAATCTTTGGTTTAACTTGTATCCCAAAATAAAACGGGGCGCATAGTGAACAGATTTGTAAACCACATTCTTCACATCTTTTACCGTATTCCGGTTTAATGGTAAGTTTACAGAAGCTGCAACTGCTTTGGACTTCTGTATCATTAAAACTATGCTCACATTTTTCTTGATTTTCGGGTAATTGTATTCTACTTCTCCACCCGAAGTTAGTTATTTGTAACATCAAGTTCGTTTCTAATGGTAAATCTTCTATTGCCGTTCGTACTTGATATTTAGTTCTACCGAATTCTCCTTCAGATACACTGCAAATAGCATCACTGTCCGGTTCATTGAGATCAACAGAGACAACATCCAGGTCATCTGGTAAATCAAGGTTTTCTATGACCGCTGCTCTGACTAGATTGCCGTTTTTATTTCTGCAATCTTTGGCAAAGTGACCTTCTTCGCCACAGATAAAGCACTTACACTTTCTAACCCTATCTGAATGTTTTCGCTTGAAAACCCTTACGTGTGAATCATGGGGTTTTCCTTTATAGTTTTTGGCTTTCCTCAACCCATACTTCTTTCTGTTATTCTGGTAGTAACCAGGGATGGGTATTTTACTACAAATTGTTAAATCTTTTAGACTTCGTTGTAATGCAGCCTTCTTACACATTTCGGCTAGATATTGATAGGAGAAGTGTATTCGGGGAATTACCCCAATTGTGTTGCCAGAGAATTTCTTTTTGAAAGCTTATTCGAGTTCCTTCCTTATAAGTGGCGGCATTTTCCTAAAGAACTTCTCAGATAATTCGGGAGATAAGTAAATCCTCCCCGATTTTGCCGCTAGAACTTTGAAATCATTCATGTAAAGAAATAGGTCATTTACATGTTCGGATGATAATCTCTCAAGGTCTTGATATGCGCGATCCTGCTCATCTGTAGTCCCTTGGTATGGATCTTCTAATATCAGTACTCTTCTTATTTGTGAAATAACGTTCTGCGTATCATCAGCTATGGCCTCTAAGTTTAAGTATTCAGCCTCAAATGCCATACGTCATTGTATCCAGATCTTCTTCTCAACTTCACCTAATAAGTTCTCGATGAATTGTATTTTTGTTTTGTTACTATCAAAGTTTCGCTCACTTATTAGATTTAGAGTTATGGATTCCCATCTGGATATCACATCGTTGTATAGGCCAATGTCTTCTGGTAGAACTAACATCGCGCCTTGTTATTGCATTGCTGTGGGCAAGTTCCATTGTTCATTCTAATGTCTCTCGATACCTCCGGGTAAGCCTCTGGGTCTTTGCATATAACCTCCACTACCTCCTGCTTCATGATCATTTCTAAGACCTCCTGGTGGATAATTTCTTAATCCCATAGTTGGCTGAGGTGGTATGTTGTAATTGGAAGTTATTGAGGATGATAAAGCTTTGTGTTGTGTGGTAGGTTTATCAAGGAATTGTTTTAGGATTGGATAATCAGTTTCTGGGTCTTGGCCTAAAACGTATACTGTTTCTGTTTTAAAATTTTCAAATTTTTCATCGTCATTCCCACCACCTTTCGCGAAAGGATTCACGAAATCCTCTTCATCATTTTCATCTTGGTCCCATATAGGTTCGTTATCCCATATAGGTCTTTCATCCTTTGGTTCTTCTTCTATATCTTCAGCTAGACTGGCCGTTAGCCTGATAGACTCTCAATACGTGTCTTCTTCCTCATCGTTTTCTTCATCGTCTGACACGCTAACAAAGAGTACTAGGGCAGTCTCTTGAGTAATTTCATCATCAGATAATTGTTCTTTATCGTTTGCACCGACTAATGGTTCCTCATTTGGCTTTGTAGCAGAATAATTCTTGAATTTTAACAGTACTAAACTGTCTGATCGTGTACGAATAACAGCTTCTTGAGGATGTTGTACTTCTGCTACACTGGGTGGTCTAATAACCCATTGTAAACCCCGTAAACTTTCAGTTGTGTGTGATTGACCGGGGATTGCCTGGACACCTCTACTAGACAAATAGTCAGATACCCTTTGTACGTTATATCTGAAACTAGTGTAACTAGTATTTGATAATCTACCAATCAGTGATCTTGTTAACAGCAAATTGCTTTCGCTTGCTTGCCAATTCTCATATCCATGAGTTTGGACAACTAATTGAATATGGTTAAAGAAATATGCTATACTAAGCATGATATTGGGTGCAAGATAAGCCAATTGGGTACCGGCAGTTAGGTCCATTTCCATTGTGCCAATAATTGATCTGTCATCCGCCCATCTGGTGTCTCGAATAACAACCAGTGCGTTGACGCCTGCGTTTCTGCGGTGTAAAGTGTACAGCCTAATCATAATTAACCCAATGTGCAAATGTTAGAGGCCTGACCTACGAATTTCTTCATAGCTTTGCTGTGTGATGAATGGCAACTCCAACTGTTGTCCACCCGTTGTCAGTATTCTCTGGTCAGAATAATGCTGATAAACCCGATGTTGTGTAGCTGTCCAGCCATCTTGATACAACGTTTCTACTGGAACATATTGCGCTCTTCTAAACTGAGATACGTCTAATTCTGCGTCCGGGTTTAGTTGTGACTCTAAACTCTTGTTATACCCGATTTGTCGCCTTCCGGGTAATCTTCTTGAGATTTCCTGACGTAATCTATGACCACGTCTGTAGTTTCTTATTTGATCATCTATTGTTGGAGTATGGTTTTCATTACAGCTGTTCTGTTCACGGTTAGATATAGACAGCCGTGGTTCCGTAATGGTTTCCGTACGTGTTCGGTTCATTTTTAAGAAGACGAGGACTTCTTCTTCTCTTCTTCAAATATTTTACGTGGATCTTTGAACACGAAAAACGGTACTTCCTTCTTTTTAGGTCTAGGGACTGGTTCTCCTAGACTTAACTTATTTAAACTCTTTTGTAGATCTTCGATTGTATTTGTGATATCAGATTTTGTCCCAGCTGACGCTTGTTCAGCTACAACTTTTCTGATATTATGGATGGTTTCTTTACAATCTTCAATTCCTTCGCTTATCTTAATCAAGAGTTGTATTGTTGTGTTATTTTGCTTAATTATAGTTGATGTGCCTTTTGTTGCTTCAGTTGGTTTCACAAAACCAACCGCGGGTTCTTCAATTGATTCGGTTGCTTTCAACGCTTCCAAGTAGTTTGTGCTCTTTTGTGTTATTCTCCAGTCGCTCATGTATTAAAATTTGGTTTAGTATGTGGTTTACTGACTTTCAATTTCAAGTTTTCTAGGTCTACAGTTCAGGATTGGTCATATTTTGCAAAAAAGTACGAATCTTAAAACAAGGGATACAATCTAATGGTTCAGTTCTCCCAGTGCCAAAAGTCTTTTGGCATCATAGTGCACCATAGCATTTATATATATATATATATATATATATATTGATCATGCATGTATAGCGGCAGAATTAAGATTTTATATTAATGAGTTCATCACATGATTTTTTTATCTAAAGGAGCTCTATCTCTAAGTGGAACTAGATATAGATATATAATCTTAAAACGAGCTGAAATTGATCTATTTAGAATTATTATATAGAGGAATGATATAATGCCTTCACTTTTTTGTGTTTTCATGAAGCCTTCAAATCTACATCACTATTAAAATTAATGAATGATTTAGATGCATAAAATTATGTGGATGATGAATGGTATGGATTTTAGAGGCATCATGAAAACACAAAAAATGAGACATTACATCCCACCTCTATTATATATTACAGTGAAGTTATTATTCTTCAATTATTTATAAATGACTCCAAAATTTTACATGTATAATCGAGTGTATGAAATTTGAGTGGTCGTGTAACCCGACTGGGTTGCATGTGCTTATGCCACTATGCATGTACTGTTTACAATGCAAATATCAAGTACCTATTTAAGATTTTTCTTAAATAATTTTTCTATTTAAGAGGAAGGATCTTTAACTTCCAGAATTTGCAATATATATATATATATATATATACACACACACACACACACTAGTAATTATATCCGTGCATAATAATAGGAGAAAATAATGTAGACGAAAACAGAAATTATTAAAGTATTTTTTTAAAATTGAAAAAATAAATATCGTTGAACGTAAACTTAAGATAGTATTTTATTTAGTTTGTCTTCTTTAGAAAATCAAGTTTAGTAAAGTGCTGCCAAGTGCGGGGAGCGAGCATCGAAGAGCGGAGTGTGGGGAGCGAGCAGCATGGTGCGCGAAGCAGGATGCGCGGAGCATTGCAAGACGCATGACGCATGATGCAAAACGCAAGCTGCATGATGCAAGACACATTGTTCAAGACGCATGACGCATGACGCAAGTCCCATGAAGAAGCATTGCAAGCCGCATGACGCAAAATGCATGACGCAAGTCGCTTGACCCAAGTCACATGACGCATGACGCATGACGCATGACGCAAGACGCCCACTACAAGTCGCATGACACATGACGCATGACGCATGACGCATGACGCAAGCCGCACGACGCCACTCTGTTCCCGCAAGCCGCATGACGCAAGCAGTTGCAAGTCGCATGATGCCCCTACGCTGCAAGCAACATGACGCATGACGCAAGATGCATTGTTCAAGACGCATGACGCATGACACAAGACGCATGAGACATGAGGCATTACGCAAGACACATGAGGCATGACGCAAGACGCAAGACGCATGACGCAAGTCGCATGATGCATGATGCATGATGCAAGCCGTTCCAAGCTGCATTACGCATGACACATGACGCAAGACGCAAACCGCATGACGCATAACAAAAGTCCCATGAAGAAGCATTGCAAGCCACGTGATGTAAGACACTTGTTGCAAGCCGCATGATGCATGACACATGACACATGACGCAAGCCGTAAGCCGCATGACGCATGACGCCACTCTGCTGTCGCATGACGCCACTCCCCTGTCGCATGACGCCACTCCGCTGCAAGCACCATGACAGATGACGCAAGATGCATGACGCATGACGCCAGACGCATGAGGCTTGAAGCAAGACGCATGACGCATGTTGCAAGACGCATAACGCATGATGCAAGATGCATAACGCAAGCCGTTGCAAGACACATGACGCATGCCGCAAGACGCTGCAAGCCGCCTGACACATGACACATGCCGCAAGATGCAAGACGCAATGAACAGGTTGGATCGATTTTGACAAATAGATTCGCAATATTTATTAGTACCGGTGCATTGTATAGATATGTATTTCTTGTTAATAATAAAATATTAGTACCATTAAGTCAATGGAGATGATAAGATTTTCTCTAAATATGCACATAATTCATAAAATGAAACCTCTACTGTTGAGAGTATTAAAGACTTAAAGTAGTAAACATCACATTAGATTTTCTTCAAAATTAATCTATTATTTTCGTCTACATTATTTTCATACATACGACATATTTTCTTTAAGAAAAGATGTTATTTTTAATAATGTACATGAATGAATTTAAAATAGATTGGTTGGAATTCATTTACAAACAGAAAGTTTGCTTAATAATGTCTAATGAAAAAATATATGAAAATCCTCTTGCAGAGCAATTTGATATTAAAGTTATTTTAGAGTTAAGTCGAATAATACTATAGAAAAAAAATAGAAAGAATAATTCCTGGATCTGACAAATCATGATGTGTAATATATTCGCAAAATTAACATCAATTGGAAGGTAAGGTACATAATTGGAAGGTGGAAGGTGAGCACGGAGGTGGATAGGGAAAGAGAACCCTCAATTGGAAGGTAAGGTGCTATGCATAATTAGCGCCAATTAAAAAAAGGAAAGAAAAGGTGTAGATTAGCGTGGAGACAAGAATGATAGTTTGTGGCATATTAATATGCGTGATTTTGGTGTTGACTACAATTTCAGTGCGTCAATTCTAGCCGTTTACAGATAAGGACATGAGAATCTATAGTTATTATTATTCAATCCGAAAATTGATAATTAATTCTTGACCGTTGCAAAATCAGAACAACATAGGTGCTTAATATATAGCAAAGATATATATGCATGTGTGGGTACACCGATTTGCACACCAATATTCTATATGTTGAGTTAGATTAATGTG